>JARHVA010001776.1:2197500-2307500 GCA_037957365.1 Torreya grandis | reverse complement strand
TTTTGAGTTTGCTATACTTGCATGAAGTGTTTTATCATATTTGACATGAACTATGGTCCTTGATATGAGACTATCTCCCTTGGAGCACCAAATCTTTGCATAATTTTGAAATATAAGAAATCAGCTACCATCTCTTCTCTTGCATGAGTTAATACTTCCACTTCCACCCACTTGGTCACATAGTCTATACATACTAGGAGATATTCTTTTACTCTAGAAGGAGGATCCATAGGACCTATAAAATCAATTCTCCATTTCTCAAATGGTTCTAAAAATAATTGAGGATGAGGGTGTAGAGGCATCTCTATTGAAAGAGTAGGTTGTCCAATTCTCTGACACACATCATAGTGTCTGACATATCTTTTTACTTGCTGATGAAGATGAGGTCAATAGTATCCTGCTCTTAAGATTTTATATATGGTTCTTTGAGCTGAGTAATGACCTCCTCTTGGTTCATGACAAGCTCTGATGATGTCATAAGCTTCAACATTTGTCACACATCTGTGAAACACATGGTCAGGTCTAAGTTTAAATAACATTCCATTAATCCATTTAAAAGAAGAACCTTCTTTAATTAAACATTTCTTTTGTTTTTGTGAAAATTGTAGAGTAAACTTCCCTATGGTGAGCTAATTGGCTATATCAACATACCAGGGAGATTTTGATGAAATAGCAAATAATTGTTTATCTAGAAAGTCATCTTCTACTAGTTCTTCTTCACCTGTAGTGTTCATTCTTAATAATAAATCAGCAACCACATTAGACTTCCTTGGTTTATCTATAATAGTAACATCTAATTCTTGTAAGAGCAACAACCATCTAATAATCCTACCTCCCACAATTAGTTTGTTGGTAAGATATATAATAGTTGAATGGTCTATATAGAAAAATATATTATAGCCTGTTATGTAGTGTTTGAATTTATTAATTGCATAGACTACAACTAGGAATTCCCTCTCAATTGTGGTGTAATTTATTTTATCAAGTGTCATGTTTTTGCTAATATAATATATAGCATACATGTTATCCTCTTCATCCTTTTGTCCAAGGACTACTCGTATGACTATATTGAAAGCATTTCTGTATATATGGAATGGCTGAGTCCAATTTGGTCCTCTTAATATTGGAGCAAAAATGATTTTAGCTTTGATGGTCTCAAAGGCCTACTGACAACTATCACTCCATTCGAATGTACTATATTTTGTAAGCAAGGCAAACATAGGGGCAACTATTTGGCTAAAATTATATATAAAGCATTTGTAGTAACTATTAAAAAAACTCTTAATTTTAGTTTGTGTTTGTGGGGTGGGTAAGTTGAAGATTATTTTGACTTTCTTTGGATCTACTTGAATGCCTTTTGCAAAAATATGGTGTCCTAGCACTATTCTTTCATCCATCATCAACAAACATTTCTCATGGCTCAAAGATAATTGATGTTCTTCACATCTGAGCAATACTCTTTCCAAGTTGGTAAGTGCCTCTTCATAAGTTCCACCATGAATGGTAAAATCATCCATATATACTTCAACACAATTATTTGTGAGGTCAGAGAATATTGCTAGAATTACTCTTTGGAAGGTGGTTGGAGCATTACAGAGTCCAAATGGGAGTACTCGATAAGCGAAATTTCCTCAAAGGTAGGTAAATGTGGTTTTATCTTGATCTTCAGCTACTATCATTATCTAGTTATACCTAATAAACCCATCTAGGAAAGAAAAATATCTCTTTCTTGCCAAGTTGTCAAGAACTTAATCAATGAAGGGTAGAGAAAAATAATCTCTCAGTGTTATTTTGTTTAGTTCTCTATAATCTACACATACCCTTAATTTTCTATTTTTCTTGGACATAATTACCAAGGGTGAAACCCACTGGCTATTTGAGATGGGGTAAATAAACCTAACTTTTAGTAATTTTTGGATCTCTGTTTTGACTATTTCCTTTAATGTTGGGTTTATTCTTCTTTGTGATTGTCTAACTAGTTTGACAGATTATATGTAAATGTGATGAGTGCAAATGTTGGGGTGAATTTCCTTCATGTTGGTATAATCCCAAACAAAATCCTTGGTATGTATTTCTAATACTTCAAAGAGTTGAAATTTCTCTTCATTTGTTAACCAACTATTGATGTTCAAAATCTTTTTAGGTACTACCATGATTAGTTTTGTACCTAGGAAGTTAGATTCTATTTACATGAATTCACCTATCAATGAGTTCAAATGACATGGATGAGGAAGTAGCTTATGAAACATGGTTACATTATCAACAAATTCTTTTTTAGAAGGAATCAGTCTTGCTAAAGAACAATGGAATGCATATAAGAAATGAGTTTGATATTGTTTTACCAATTTCCACACACTTTCCTAAATCAATCCATGAACATATGATGAGGAAACACTAGAAGAATTAGAAGTGGAAGTTTCATAATATTCTATCTAACCCAAGAATCCTAAACTGAGGTAGTCCATAGTTTCTAGACTGGCAGAGTCCATAGATTCTAGACTGGAAGAGTTCGTAGCTTTTAGACTGGCAGAGTCTATAGCTTTCAGACTAGCAGAGTCTGTATATTTTGGGTATATGTCTCTATTTAATTCTTCCAAGTATTTTTAACTTTGATCATAGTTAAAGAAGAAATTGTGTTTGATTCATCCACCCAAAGTTCTTGTATGTGATTTGTTGATGGTTTTGTAGGAGGATACAAAGAGATGCATTTGGATTTTAACCTATTAGAAATGGTCATGTCTCCTGACCTAAAATCAATTAATGCTGGTACAACAGCCAACCATGGTCTACCTAGGATTATGGGATATCCTAAATTCTTTATTTTAGGTTGTAAGACCGCGAAATCTACTAGATATTCCCAAGACTCTATTAATACTTCAACATTTTCTATAGTCCATTCTAGTTTAGTTACATATTGGTCCGCCATTTGAAGAATGGCAGTTGTGGGTTACATTCTCATAAGAGATAATATATGGAGAGTATCAGCTATCATAACATTAATTGTTACTCCCAGATCTACCAAGACGTTAGGATTTTTTTTACCTCCAATTGTGACTGTGATCACTGGGCTTCCTAGATCTACATATTTTGGAACTAATAGTTTTCCTACTAATAAATCAATAACTTTTTTGTCAACATGAATGGTTCCTTGATATTTTGCTTTCCTCCTAGGTGTCTTGATACAAAGGTTTTTGATGATCTTGTTTAATTTAGGTATATCCCTAATAGCTTGTAGTAGGGGTACCTCAATATTGATCTTTTGTAACTCATGGACTAAGTTTGATTCTAGTTTAATATTAATTTATTTTAATCTTTTAGGAAAAATAACTACTGGTGTAGTAGTGTTTTCTTTGTTTGCTTCAGGGCTCATTTTGATTTTGGTTTTTCTAGTGTTTAATTGAGATGAGTCTATTTTTTATTTTTCATCAGGTATCTCAGAAATGAGAAATATAGGTTTTTGTATAGTTTTCTCTGATCTTAAATGTATGTCCAAATAATCAATAGCTCCAACATTCATTGTCTCTTCCTATTCATTAACATAAACATGTGATGGTTATGTATTTTTTGGATTTGTTATTGATTGTATTGGCATTAAGAGTTGATTGATTTATCCTTGTTGCTAAAGAACTGAGGGTGGCATTATAGTTTGTTATTGAAGTGGTCTTCTTGGTTGGGTGAATTCTTACTATGGGTTTCACTACTAATTCCATTGTTGATATGGCTATGACATCCATTGCTGCTGTGATACCCATTGTTGTTGTGGTTGTGGCACCATCCATGGGGGTGTTCGCATCCAATCTTTTCCTGGCCATGTATTTTAGATTGATGGAATTTGGGGTTGATTCCAAAAATGTGAAGGAACTAAAAAATTCCATGGTGCCATCCAGGGATTAACTGGGTTTCTTGCATTAAACTATCCTTGAGCCTAGTTTTGTGAGGCAAAGTTTTGTCTCTAGATATAATTTACTTCTTCAGTGGACTGGACTTGTGTTTTCATTTGATTTTTTAAAATAGACAGAAGGGTGCAATGTTTGGTATCATGATCTATTGCATCACAGATCCCACATGATGAAACATTGGTTTTATCTAGAGGGTAGTCTCTAAGGGCATATTTTTGTTTGCACTTAGGACAATATATTACTAAGGGTTCTATTGCATTTGCCTTAGCTTGAAGGCCATATAAAGTTTTAGTGTAACTAAAATATCTATCTTTAGATTGGTAAATTCTTCTATTAGCTTACCCACTTCATTTGATTTCCCAAACCTTCCTCTCTTAATTTCAAGTTTTGTTCGAGAGTAGTTAGTATAAAGCTCAAAAATCTGATCAAAATCCAACTTATTAATATTTCAACCTCCCATTAGATTTAAGGCATCTCTAGTATCTTTGTCTAACCCTTTTAAGAAAACCAATTTTTAAACTTCTTTAGTGAGTGGATAATTGGTTCTTTTATGAGTGAACATGAATCTATTCAAATAATCCTCTAAAGATTCGTCCTCATTCTATTTGATTTTGAAGAAATCCTCTTTTCTTTCTCACACTCAGTAGTAATCTTGATACTTGTTTAAGAATTTTGTCTCCATGTCATCCCATGTTCTAATAGAATCACCAAATAAACCCATAAACCATCTCATAGCTACATCTTTAAGTGTAGAGGGAAATAGTTTTAATTTTTGGCTATCTATTGTGTAATCATAGGTTTACCATAGCACCTTAAACTCAAATAGGAATTGATTAGGATATTTTGTAGATCTTCCCTAGAAATTTGGCAGATTAGCTGGTGAAATATTTTTCATGGTGGTTTGATTATTAGGATCTGCAACAATAGGAAAGGAAAAAGTCCTTCCTAGTTGTGCAATTTGTTGATTTTGTTGAAAAGCCATATTTTTTTCTTTTGATGATATTTCAAAGCTGGGATGGTCTTCCCACTGAATATTTGTAGTACCAGTTATGGGTTCTTCAAAGTTCTCAATTTTGTTCAGCTATGGATTTTTGAAATGCTTCTTCTAAGTCCTTGGCAATTTCTAAATAATGTCTTCCTGCAAGAGATTGATCCTGAATAATTTGTCCTATGGAGCTTGCTTGTGGCAATAGCCTAGTTTCTATCCAAGTTTCTAAAGATTCTTGTAGATATGTTTCACTTGTAACTTCTGGTTCACTACTCAAAGATGTTGAAGGAGTTTTAACTTGTGTTCTTGGTGGGAATTTTGGGATGAATCATCCTTTAGAGTCTCTAGGATGGTACATCAATTTATTGAATTATTTTGGGATTTTATGGTTTTTACAATTTTTTTCTGTTTTCCACTCTAGACCAATAATTATTACCTTACTAACACCTCATGTCCCCAAAAATGATGCCAAAAATGATGAGTGTCATTTATATCTTCATTTATTCAATGTTCAATTGATGTCTTATCAACCAGGGTTAGTGTCCAAAGCTATCTGCAGTAAGGTATAGGATGATAGATCTAGAAGTCTACTTATGGGGGTGTTTGATGGTCATATTCTAAGTTTGACTAAAAAAAGAAATGTGTCCTATACTACTTGATTCACTCGTTTGCTGAAAAGGAAAAAATGTAACTATTTAATCAAATCAAACCACTATTTTGGTTGAAAGTAAAATCACACTCCTATTTATGCTTTCATGGAAAGTAAAATCACACTCCTAACTTAAAAAGGAAATTTACTTCACATATTTGCTGTAAAAGAAAACACACTTTGCTTAGAAAGGAAATGACTTTGGAATAAGGAAATGCCTTTTAAACTGTGAATTTGTTTTGATGTTTTTATGAATAAATGTAAACATTAACAAGATTCTAATTAGTTATAACAAAGAGTTAATAGAACATAACATAAGTACCGTGCATAATTCCTGGTTCCAAGGAGAGTGGGCCCTTGCTCCTCTCAGACTCAGGAACAAAGATTAATTAATGCTAGAAACTGAAGTGATAATTCATAAAACTAAAATGATTACAATCTGGCTAAAACCTGTAATATGCTTATACAAATCTTTCCTCTATTCTCTAATCTCTATTATTTTTTAATAACAAAAGTCTTACCTTTTATACTAATACAATCAACTCAAAATAGGATGCAAATAAATAGGATTCCTTGGTAGACCCATTCATCCAAAGATAGGATATTATATTTCCAAGACATCCAATTATTCTGATGAAATAGATATACTATCCTATAATAGTCCTAAGATCCAAATATATACAACTTTATCAAAAGCAAATCCTACAAAATAGTGGGCAAGTATTTTCCTCATTTGACTCCAGCTAGAATGATTCTCTCTCATCTTATCTAGCTACCAGATTCCTCATTTTTAGCTTCATCCTTACATAATCCATGGAATTGACCCTACAGAGTCGGTAGGAACAAGCCTACGGAGTTTGTAGAAACAAGCCTGCGAAGTCTGTAGAAACAAGCCTACAGAGTCAGTAGAAACAAGCCTATAGAGTCCATAGAAACAAGCCTATAGAGTCCACAGAAAAAATCCTATAGAGTCCATAAAAACAAGCCTATAGAGTTTGTAGAAGCAAGCCTGTAGAGTTCGTAGTTTTGCTAGATGGAGATCAAAATTAAACTTTCACTATACATTGCCTATGTCTTCTTCCTAAGCATTCTTCACAACAAAAATCACTAAAACATGTTATGTATTAGACATTAATGACAAAGTAAAGGTTTAGTCTTTGGTTCAATATAAACAAGACATATATCTACTTTCCATGTAATAGCTATCTAACAATTTATGATTTGCATAAGATAATATCCTTAGAGAGATGAATTAAGGGAAATAATATGTCAATAATGAGCCATATTCTGAGCTCATTAATTGTCATCATTGAAATATCATCCCACCTACAAGATCTTCAGATCATATTGGGGAAGTTATTATTTTTAATCACCTCTAGCCACATCAATACTACCTTGGAAATATTTTAGAAAAATGTAGTCCATTTTTGTAACAACTAAATTTGTTTCCATCCTATAAATAAAGTTTATCTTGACCCTTAACAAGAGCAATGATTAAATCCACAAGAACATCATTAGACTCACATGAAATGGATATGATCAGACATTTTACATATGTCAAAAACAAAAGAATGTCAGAATTTTCCTTGAGCATGCATGTCTTAACAAATATTCATTTCAGATCTTAGCACGATTAAAAGCACTTATAAATTATTTGTCATACTAAGTTTGGTTTAAATAATGCATGTCAAGAATCTCTTCAAATTTATTGGACATCCTCTACATGCTCTTTGAAAATCAAGGTAAATAGATTCATTTTCATATCCTCACTTGTATAGATGACATGAGTTGTCATTGATGAAAATGATGGGTTGTTAAACTATGTCATGTGCTACATCAACAACCTTTATGGAATAAAGCTTAGTCATATGGTAACTATGAATGAATTCCTCATAGTTATATATGTTATTAATCAATTTTTTTCCATTATCGAATTCTATGTTCTTATGCATATTGGTTCTCCACTCATTTGGTATCTAATGCACAAACTAAATCTCAATGGTTCCACTATTATATAGTTATTATTATTATTATTATTATTATTATTTTAAGAATTCAATTTTACCATCTTATCTAAGCCTAAAAAATATAATTTCATGGTTGATCTTATTTTAACACTAACATTTGATGTATCTAATCTATAGGTGGATGATCACCATCTCTTTTGTTTGGTCTTCTAGCATCTTTTTTGTAGAATTTTTTTTTGTTGAGATATAACATAATACACCCACAACTATGATAAATGCTAACATATGAATGAATCCACATAATTTTATGCTCTCTATCTTTATTTACTTTTACCTTTATCTTCACAAGGTTACAGGGTTAACATCTTGTTGTTACTAGTTCATTCAGAGCCAGAGGAACACCACCACCATTCCAAATGTTAGGATAGTCTACTTGCTAAAACCATTGCTTTTGTCTTTCATTTTTCTTGCTTCATAGTTCAACAAAATTTGTTATTGATTTGATTCCATCCATCCTAAAACTACAAATTCATGTTATTATAATGTCTATATAGCCCTACACTTACTCAGAATATTAGCTATTAGATATAAATTTACACATAACCATTACTGCCCTGTTTTCCTTTTATAGTCACTCTTACATTTTTGGTCTTGAAACCATGACTATGAGCTAGCTACATGTTTTTAGACTATTGGCATTTTTTAATTGCCTTCTTAGTATTTTATTTTTGTCAAATTCTAAGATATTCAATCAATGTATTTCTTTTTGGCTCTCATCAAGAAATGGTCACTACACATTTGGGTTTTCATACATCCTCCATTGTCACTCATCATTCTGGATGTTGGATTGCTATGATCATCAGTTGGTTTCACTACTTGATTGACTACATGTTGCTATCTCAATGGACATGTTATTGACATCCTATGCAAACTCATTTTTTTCATTGACAAACCAATACAACTTCAGGGGATTATACATTTCATTTATCTTTCATTTATTTTTATTTTAACATTAAAATATGCACCTATGTCATTTTAGCCACTGTCCATAGTTATATTTCATGTTTCCTCTACCCACTATTAAAAATTTCAATTTTTCCATTCCATTATTTTACCCATCTATTGTTTATAACTTTTCACACACATCCACCTTGCCACTTTATATGTTCCACCATCCACCTTTTTGGCCTTTAAAATCGCTATTCAAGCATGCCCTTGTCTCTCACAATGAACCAGCCTCCAAAGTGTTACTATTTTTTCCTTCACTTCAATCTACTTAAGCATAAGTGTCAAGCCAAATATGGGGGAGGAATGATCAATAAATATAATTTATTTTCTAGGATGAAGTTTTCAGAATATTTGACAAAGAAGAGTTACATTTAGTAATAGATAAGAGGCATTCCAATTTTGTCTCATACATCATTTTTTGTTGCTATAAAAGTATTTTATATACCAACTACTAGAAGAAAATTGGAGTAAATTATTCACAATCATGGTTTTATGTATCCTACACTCCTCCAAAGGTTCATTCTGCTAAATCTAGTCTAAAAAATACAAAAGGAAAGAGCCTCCATTCTAAAAGAAGTATAAAAATATAGTAAAAAGATACTTGTGAAAATAAATAAATGGAGACTCATTTTCATTTGCATACAAGAAAGAACCATATATAAATTCAAACTCAGATAATGAAATATCATATGCAATAGAGATGGAAAGGGACATATAAAAAATTGAAAGATAATCAATGCTTCATTCATTCTGCTGACCTTTGGAGACTTTTGCCTAAAACACAATTTAAAAGTTTCTAGTATGATTTCATGAAGATATAAAATAGGTTAAGATGTGGGGTATAACGAATCCAAGAAATGACACTCATCCTATATATTATTAACTAAAAAACACCCTTAATTTGTCCAATATTATACGCAATCACCACACTTTAGAATAGATTGGATGATCAAAAAAGAATGGACAATGTCCATTATCCATCATGACTATAGATATGATAAGTGGAAATGACACATACAACCTGAAAGATGTGCTCTAGAGGTGAATCAATTAGTTTATCAATACTTATATTTTCATCAAATTGTTAAGATGAGGTCTGTTTACTTTGGTAAGATCTTGGCACTGTATGTCCGACACTAGTCTCTTTCAAAAGCTAGGGTACTTAAGGGTTATGTATAAGGTTTATGAAACATGGGAGATGAATTACACTTGAAAACATGAAATTATATGGAATTACATCACACTTATGGAAATGAAATGACACACTTGCAAAAATGTATCAAAAATAAAATATAATATAACTCAGAAGCTTACTCACAATGTATGATATATAAATTTGATGTTGTAATATGAAGTCTTCATATTCTACATAAAAAAATATGATTTAATGATTGTCATATGGTTATACTAATTCTAAAATGCAGAATGCCTAAGAGACCTTTTGATATAAAAGAGAGATAAAACCATTGATGAAATATTAGTGTAGCAAGTTTATAAGTAACCCATATCAACTGGACTACAACTTGTAACATCTATTTTGTATCATGTAGCTTATGCTTTCCAACCTTTAATATCTATAACACCCACAATAACCATCTCCAATATGTAGAAACAACCATAGTGGTTATTCCCAATCCATAACAAGGTTGGATCATTCACAAAATAACCACAACAATTGTTGACCATGGATTTCTAATACTCTCATATTGTTAGGTGTTGAATATATATATTTGGGAGAATAGTCATATTTAATTCATACTCCACCATTGGTGGTAGTTGAATATATTATGTGATGGTATTCCTATATTCACTCTCTCCATGACTTGAGGTAATTGAATAACTATTTCAGAGAGCAACTATATATATTCTCCTATTGTGAAGGTCTACTCTTTTGGCTATATTGTCACAACTCTCCCAAATATGGTTGAATGTTGTAACTTGTTTTATCTTATGCATAGGATAGATTTATGGTTATAACCACCTATATATTATTAAAATTAAATAAGATGATGCCCTCTTTGTCTAATAAGAAAGGATGCACAATATAAAGTAATGGAGGAAAAGTTAAAGTAAAAGAATCGATAGTTAGAATTAAGTTATTGTAATCTTGTAAGCCTTTTGTAGAAAATATCTACATAATCATTAAAAAAAAGGATTTGATTTGAAGTAATTCATCTTTATAAAGAAGGGGATCAAAGTGCAAATCCAACCCAAGAAAGGCCTACTCGCGAGGAGTTGCATTGAAGAGACTCACATATGTTAGATTAGTTTCCTTTATATTGCATAATTTATGTCTTTTATATAAGTTTATTAAGGTATGCATTATTTATTTTCAATAATCTTGTAAGCCTTTTGTATAAAATTTTGACGTAATCATTAATGCAAAGGATTTGATTTGAAGTAATTCATCTTTAACAAGGAAGGGATCGAAGCGGGCTTGCTCGTGAGGAGTTGCAATGAAGATTCACATTTTTAATATCAGTTTCCTTTATATTACATGATTTATGTCTTTCGTGTAATTTCATTAAGGTATGTATTATCTATTTTTAGTAATTTAATTTTTTATATGCAATTTAAATTAGAGTGTGTATCTTTCAATTTCGTGTATGTACTGTTAATTATGTGTGAAAAACTTCCAATATAGATTAATATTTCATTTCATGCTATTTATATTACTATAATTTCAATTCTTGCAATTTACTTCCAACTAGTGTGATTTCATTCTCAACAAGTGTGAATTAGTTCTCTTAGTATTCCACATGATTCAGTGTTGCATATATAATGCAAATTTGTTGTAAAGGTATACATCCATGGGTTGACAATTAGTTAAATTAGTATAATCGATAAGCCAAGTGGTTGTCCCACAGAATACCTATGTGAGATTGAATGCGAGTGATTGGACAATGACAATTTAATTAGATAGTTGATTTCATTCATCATTTTGGTGCCTTTGTTGGGGAAGGTGTCAAGTACTAAACTCTTTGGAAATTGAAAATAGATTTCTTGTTTTTTTTACAATAAATTTCCTACTTTCCTAGATTAAATTTACTTTCTCCACAAGTAGACATTAGAAACTATCCCATTCCCATCTTTAATTATAGACATAAACTAGGAAAGCTTATACCATATATTCTAGCTCTACATAATATAACACTAATTAGGAAAAATAAGAAAAAATTGCTCCAAAAATAAAATAAATTTGTGTAGGTGAAGCTATGATTGAGAAAATATTTGAGGGAACACAGATTATAAATAATTTAATATGGATAAATAGTATGCATTTATCCAATATATACAAACAAACAGAGCCCCTCAAACATATGATCAAGAAGTTACAAGAATGAAACAAGTTGCAAGCCCCAACTAGCACATTATACATAGAAACAAGACGTACTAAGGAAATAACTCATACTCATTTGTCTATTTATCATGTGAAAATTTGTTAAGAAGGGATGACTATGCACAGCTGTGTATGCAAAAATGATTGCACATGTTAAGAATGGAAGATTATTTGCACCATTTATCAACCTATGCA
This sequence comes from Torreya grandis, assembly GCA_037957365.1. Classification (NCBI taxonomy): domain Eukaryota; kingdom Viridiplantae; phylum Streptophyta; class Pinopsida; order Cupressales; family Taxaceae; genus Torreya; species Torreya grandis. The sequence continues at coordinate 2,295,454 of JARHVA010001776.1, read as the reverse complement.
TATGTGACCACAAATATCTCTACAATTGTTGATAAAAAGGAAAAATCTATGCTCAGTGTTGCATCAGTTGATGAAGCTACAACAATTTCTCATACATGTTAATGATGCTCACAATTTCTCCCCTATATTACCTTTTTTTTTTCTTTTGATATCTGAGGTATTTGCTAAACTCAGTCGATATTAACACTGATGTGGACTCAGCGCCCTAATGCACATTTAGGTGCACAACACCAGGGCGAGTCTAACCGAATAATCGTCAAGCATCATGTCTACCCCTAAGCCTCAACACTAGCAATTTACTCAGCCAAGATTTGAACCGTGGTATCGCTGATGGAAACCATCTAACCCACCTAGCCGGTCTAACTTGTGGGGCTTACCTTACCTAATTTCTTATTACCATACGTTAAAACGAATTAGGGATTAATTCTTTATGAAGACACATCCAATGTTTACCACATGTTTTAACCTATAAAATAATACTACATAAAAAGACCAAGCTCTGCAATACTTGTTTTTGCCAAATAATAATCATGAAAGACATAATACTACATATTTTGTTTCAAAGATAACCACAAAAAATGATGATAAAAGTAGAACCCTAAGACACCAAGGGTGAATCAGCCATAATGAAATTGCATACACATTATCTCAAACATAAAACATGCAACAAAGAATAAATATAGAAACAAAAAGAAAACAAAGTAACTAATTTTTAAGTAATGGATTGCCTAAGAAATTTTGTTGAGTAATAAACTATCAACCATTCTTTTAGTACAGGGATATCTAGGCTCCACAGCTTGAAACCTCGTATAACCAAAGCTTGACCTTACAAATGAAAGCAGTTCTTTATCCAAAGCCTGAGGTTAACTTTTGAATTGGTCCTTCCAAAAGTGTCAGCCAAGTCCAATGAAACAGGGCACCCAAATAAGGCCTACTATTTAAAATGTAATTCAACCTTTTTGAAAACGGATAGTTGCCACTGATTTGGAAACATGACTTAATGAGCTTGCTGAAAGAAAAGTACAACTGTACAAAGCCTATTTACCATTATTCTCGTTTTTATAAGATAAAGCAATTTTAGATATCTTTATATCAGTTCCTTAACACTTGTTAAGAAACAGACATTTACAGAGAGAAGCATTACGATTTGGTCATCTAGTTTTCAGGTAACAACTTTCTCTCAGTTCACATATTTACAAGATATCAAGTTTGTTCATGAACCACCACCAAGTGAACAGTATTAATACTTATCACGAACCATAATAAGATGAATTACTATTCTGCTCAATGATTATAAAAAACTAAATGTTGCTAGTTCTTGATTCAGAAATATGCTGAAGATCGTTCAAGTAGGCAGACTTTGTCATACGTCTGCTAGTGTCTTCTTTATATCGTTAACAAAGGACATTTAAATACTTTTGGCCTTAGTATTGATAACACATGTTTTGAACCCATTTATTAATTATTACTGTCAGAGATACCACGGATTTACCCTTCAAGAAAACAATTAAAGTGTCATGGTATGTAAGTCAATTTTCTCGCATAGATTTCCCTTGTACAATGAACCAGGTCGTCTCAACAGGTTACCTTCTATTCTTATATAAATATTCATTAAAAAATCTAGGGATTTAATCACAAAACCGATTCCTATGAGTTTTCCATACATAACGTTTATTAGAGCAACAAACCTATCTTTCTTGCTATTTTTCATCCTACATAATCAAAAAGTCGCAAATGGATCGATCAATTGAAACTACGTCTAAACAATATAATCAATCAAAATTATGCCTAAATATTAGATCATTGCCCACTAATTTTCCTTTTTCCACATGCTAAATGCTCAGTCAAACATTTGAATGAAATTTTTATCTTCCTATGCTACTGGCAGAGTTCTTGTCTACCTCTGTCAAACTGCTTAATTGCAAGACTCTATCCACCAAAAGAAGAATATTTAATTCCATAGAGATATAATGATTAGTTTAATCACCCATTTTAATGAGCTTGAGAAAATTAAAGATATTTTTTTCAAGAAATATTTTGATGATAAGTTTATATGTTTTGGACATGAAAAATCTATGATATAATTGTAGGATGTTTATGATAGTGAGTGTGATGGACTTTTGAGTGTAAAAATCATATCAAACAAATTAATAATAAGGGGGTATTATTGCCCTATAATGAAACATGAATGTTAAGAATATGCAAAGGTTTGTGAGTAATATTTAAGACAATAATTTAATACATGCACCTTCTCAAGAATTACAACTTATTTTTTCACCTTAACCATTATCCATTTAGAGATTTGATTTCAAGAATGAAATTAATCCTACATCATAAAGTCATAAATTTATAATTACTACTATTTAATATTTTATGAAATGGATTGAAACTTTTCTTTAGAGTTTGTCACAGGAAAAAATCTGAATAAATTTAATGACTTGTATTATTTTTCAAATTTTTCTTCTATTTTCTATTATTATAAATAGTGGTTCATCTTTCAAGATAAGAATAAATTGATAAATAAATTTTGTTCTAAATATAAGATTTGACATATGTTTTGAACTCTTTATTATTCTAAGGGGTGAGGAAGATAAGAATATAAATAAGAAAAATTGTGAACATTTTAAGCAAAAAGCATTTCCTACATGTTGAGGATTGCATAATTAAATTATATATTTTTTATTGGCATATCGAAAAAAATGTCAAAATAGCTACAAGGGCTACCCCTATTCTCATCTATGGTGTGGAGGAATTTTTCCTTCAGTGCTTGAGATTCCTTCTCTTTATATATTAATTAAAAGTATTATTGATCTTGCAGGAAGCAACGCTGAGTAGCCACAACAAACTCCTCAAGAGCAACATAATGATGGGTGGGAGCCTCTTATCTTGGATGAGGACCCTCACCCCCCATCTCCGCCCCACCCCCCCCACGTCTCCGTTGATGGGGGGTGGGGAGGGAAGCTTCAGGGCCCTCCACCGCCTCCGCCCCCTACTACCATGTTCGTTGTTGCTGCTTAAGGTCTTGTTTGTTTGTTTGTGCTTTATCTTTTTTTGATTGTTAGTGTACACATGTTAGACTTTCTAATCGGTATGACCTTCTAGTTGCTTCTAATGCTTTCTTGGGACTTGTATAGTTCAATATGTTTTTGGGGTGTGACTTTTCCACCCATTTTTTTTGTATGACTAATTGTATTTTATTTTATAAATTTTTTATATAATAAAATATGATTTTCAATCGAAAAATATTATTAATAACAATAAATATAATTAAAAACCATCAAATCAATTGAAAATGTTAGAAGAAATATGTAATCATGTCATTGAGCAGAGTTTATCAAAATCTCCGTAAGATAGTTTCCTCCATTGATAACTATTTAAAGAGTGAAACGAAAGGAAGTGAAACTAACAGACAAGCACATACATGCAAAAAATGATACGGTCGTTACAGATCAAATAAAAGCCCTATATATTCTCTCTCTTCCCTGTATACTTTTTCTCCTTCCGGAGTGCCATTCTATCTACCAACCTAGCTTTTGTGGCCGATACACTATCCTGAAAAATAGTCCACAAAACATCAGCAGCACCTGTCCAAGTAATAAATCATAAAAAAAACTGTATAATAAAGTACAACTGCTGAATACATCATAAGAAAAATTAAATATTGTTGTTAATAAACATCATTTGAAAGTCTCAAAAAGATAACAGTAAAGGCCATAGATCAGAGTTCTTCAGTTCTTTATTAAAAAAGAGTGCACTTGCACTTATTAAACAGAAGAACATGGAGCCCAATTTGGGGGATGTTACATACAATATAATTAATGGGTTTCTTATTATGATTGTGGAGGACTTCCAATCAAAATCCAGTTTCCACTATTCAAGCATAAATTCGAAATGAAAGATATAAATAATTATTTATATATATATAATTTATTTTTTATAAGTATTTTTTTCCAATCTCTTTTGTCATTACGTTTCCGTTTCAATCAAATTTCTTCATTTCTCATTTCTTGCAACATAAATTCTAACTCAATCTATTTTTAAGGAAAGCGCGAACATATTATTAAAGATTACATTATGCTGACATTTACAAAAATTGTTTCATCTTTGATCTTGGAAAATGAGGTGTTGATCTGCTGTCTGACATGGACTCTGAAGCAGGAAATGAATTTTTGTATTGAACACGTGGAGCCCAAGAAATTGATAGTTTGATTATTGGGAAGTCAAAATAGTTTGACAGCTCCAGACTCCATGCAACCATTTAATTTTAGAGCATGATTAGAGCGGCGCCAGCCAAGGAATATGGTATATGTTGTGCATCACAAAGCATGCCTCCTTCCATGGCGAATCAACACTTGCAAGCAGTGGCCAACCAGAACATTCGTGAAGGTTTGCAAAAGTGGCAGAGGAATGATCCACGACATATATAGCCTGCGGATTGCAGGAACAGTTAGGCTGGGCATTCTCGCCCAGTCTGAGTCCCTTATTTCAAAATGTCTGCTATATATGTAATAAGCTCAGTTAAAGCAAGGGATTGGCAATTTTGTTTTGTAGTTGCACTCTACCTCTCGTTTTTTTGAGTATGTCGACTTATGAGTGCCCTTCCAAGCAGATATAGACTACATGTCTTAGCAGAAAAACTAAAATTATACTAACCTTTCTATAGAGAACTTGTGTTCAGCTATAAAAGAGAAAGTTGACATTTTTTATTTTATTTTAGATTTTTCAATTTTCAAATTTATTTGGCTTTCTAAGATCATGTTTGTATATTCTATGTACAAAAGAAAACAAAAAGCCAGTGTTTATCCAATAAAACAGAATTGTACACAAAATAAAATTTATCTTAAAGAAACCCAATGTGAAAAAATATTAGAAGAGTGAAAAATCACCTCCTCTTGCCACTATCTATTTTTTTGGCTATAAACATATTGCTTTCTCAAACCTTTATGGCCACTATTTACAATGGTAACATGCCTAAACACCCGTACACATATTTTAGCTTGCTCACTTACAAACTCTTAAGACACTTGACCAAGAAGAAAGAACCGCTCGGAAACAATTTCATTCCTTGACAAGGACCCCCTAAGTGTGTATTTGTACATGTTCGCATCATAAAAAGCTCAAATGGGAAGCTAGAAATACATAGAAGAGAAAGAAATACCGTCAACAAACATTACTCCACCCATTTTTTGTTTTTATGCAAAACGCCACTTTTAAAAAACAAATTATATATTTTTTTTTTGAAAAACACACCATGTTATTTTTATTTTCAATTTTTTTATCAACTTCCAAAATGCTAGATACTCATAGGAAAAAAGCATTAAAAAGTGTTTCAAATTACATTATTAGTCTGCTTGACAATTGTGGCTTAGTTAGCTCTTTTTGCTAACACTTCATGATCCAATTTGGATTATATAACTAGTGATTTGACTAATAGAAATCAAATTCTTGATAAAACAACGACTATTGGAAGACATTTTTGGAATGTAAATTTCTTACCCTCATTCAAACTGATCTTAACATTTCTATGGCCATGTAAAATATGTGCCCTGCCATTGGCCCATTACCAAATGTTACTTAAATTTGTCTTGCTTGAGTTTTCAACAAAATTTACATACCAATCATGCCCACTAATCATATGACTATTAGCACTTAAATTAAAAAATAAAATACTCCTTTTTGAATGATTACATTGGGGCACCATTAAGGCACACTTCTCTTCATCAACAAAACTATCTCTATTATGCTGCCTTTTTTCCTCTAACCATGCCAACCTCTTTCTACAATATTTTTTTGTATGATCCTTCTTTGCACAAAAATAACACCTAATATTAGACTTACAAGTGTTATTACCTAAAGTGGTTGAAGCATAGATTACATATTCATTGGTTGATCGTGGAAATTTGGGTGAAACCAGTAATCACCACTCAAACTCACCATTTATTTTTTTTGCCTCTTGACGAGTACTGGCATAGTACTCGCTAGGTACTCACGATTAATCATGAGTACCTATACTCTCCAAGAGGCATGTACATGGATGGACGCATCCAAGCCTACCAAATGCATCATGGACACTGTAAAAATGCTAAAAAAGCATTGTTGTTTGCCTTATAAATTCATTCAAGCCCCCTCATTGAATTCACACAACATTTAAAGCATTCAAAACGAATTGGAAGGAGAAAAATTCAACAAACACATTTCCAAGTTAGTACATTTTTTGTGCATGTAAATGAATTGTAATTTAATTCTACACATGTTTGTTAAATGTTCATGCATTTTGTTCAATTCTATAATTTTTATTTAGAAGTTATGCATAGTTTTTCATGATTTTTGAATAAAAAGTTTTTTTTCCTATTGTTAACATAAAAATTATGGTTTTCATTTATCATTATAATTTATGTTTATTATATAAAATGTTCTCAATATTTTATCTTTGTTGTACAATCATAATGTATGCAATTGCATAAGCCCTAGGGTGAGATCAAGATGTTTAAATTTACAAGTTTACAATGTAAGGTTATTTTTTAAAATGTTATATTTTAATTTGTTTTATACATCTTTATTTTTATTTATTTTTTAATGTTGTTTTGAACATGTTTGCAGGGTCATCATTAGCATACAATGTTATCTAGTAGTGCATCGGGGTCAGATTCAATAAGTGGTAGTCAATTGATTCCCCTTAATGCTCGCACCATTGCTTGCAAGTATGTCATATGGGTTGGAACATCCTAGCAACTAAAATTTGTTCATTTTATGTAAATAAGATTTTAAGAGGCATCAATCACTTAAAGTATCTTCTTTCATGCATTCCTTGCCATGATGTCATGTCTTGTTCTAGTGTAATGGAAGAGGTAAAATAAGAGATGGTTGTAGAGCTTGCATTGTTGGACCAAAAAAAATAGAGAGGACAAGGATGTAGGCAGCCATAACAACGATCATTGCTCCCATATCAGCAGAGGAAGAATAGACAATTATGACATAAATTATGGGCTCTACTTGTGGTCCATGCAAACACCTGGGCACATCAACTTCATCAAGTTAGAGCCAGCTACATAATTTTTTTGTGCCTAAAAACACACCTATGGCACAACCTTCACTGTAAAGTACAAGATGGAATAAAGAGACTCATGCAAAAGCAGATAAAGCATGTGCAAATTTTTGGTACTTAAACAACCTTCCTTTCAACATGGCGGGGAGCCCGTACTAAGAATATATGGTGACAACATTAATAGTTTTAAGAAAAGGTTAGAAGACACTCTCTTCAAGAGACTTAAGTCATAGATTGCTTCAAAATAAAGTTGAAGATAGAAAAGTAATTGCAGAAGATCAAAATAGGTTGTGGCAAATGTTCATATGCACCATTCTTTCAGATGGATGGATTGATGAAAAGATCTATACCTTTATCAAATTTTTGGTGGTAGTTGGGGTTTTTGTAGTCCATTAATGGATCTAACTAGAAAAAAAATGTAAAATTTTTTAGCTTGATGCTCGAGCAAATTGTTTTAGAGGTGGGCATCGAGAATGTTGTCCAAGTTATCACAAACAATGTAATAGCATATGTGGCGGCTGGGAGACTTTTGAATGAAAAACATCCATCACTTTTATGGACCCCTTATATGGCCCATTACCTTGAACTTATTTTGGAAGAAATAGATAACCTTGATAGGGTGTGACTACTTGTTGAAACTAGAAACATCATAATATGTATATACAATCACCTCGGGTTCACAACTTGATGAGAGAGCACACCAAGAGGAAAAATCTTATTCGAATAGGAGTCACTAGGTTTGTAATATTCTTTCTTATGTTGCAAAGTATTTGTAGTTTATTGACTCTTTTAAAGCAGATGTTTGTGAGTCAAGCATGGATGGACTCATCATATTCAAAGAAAGGTGATGGAGTGAAGGTTATGTTGATGCTTAGATTTGTACCCTTGAGGAGATGCTCAACTCTCCTCATCCAAGCAACAAAATAGAATCATCTCTCTTGCTGTGGGTGACAAATCTATTGAGACAAATCTCTAGATTAGGGGCTAGCTTCCATTGATGCACCTTGAAGCTCTTTCTAAACTAACAAATGTGTATGAAAGAGGAGAAAGAAAATAACTAAGAAGACAAGAGGTGATGCACCAATATTTGATATCCTCTCACTTGACTAAAATCACTACTTAAAAACTAACAAAGTTTCTTCACACAAACTCACAACTCTCTGTGAATTATCACATCAGTGTTTCACATGTTAGATTCGAGAAGGTATTTGACATTTATGAGAGTAATAGACAATTCTAGGAAAGAATATAGTCTTAAACCACTTATAAAATGTCTTTACACTTATGAAAGAATACTAACAAGGCCTTGTAACAATACTCTTTCTGCACATTTGGTAGGCAATTGAGGATAACAGGTTAGGAAAGATAACCTTCACTAAATAAAAACAACACAATTTGGATCAATACACAATAATGTAGCATGTGAGTGGCAAATGACTTGTATTATTTTTTCAAGAGTTAGCAGTACAAATATGGCCAAAGTTTTACTTATACCAATGGAGGCCCCCAAATGAGTAGAAAGAATACATATATATAGTTTTTTGGAAGAGGTCGAGCAAAGGGAAGTCTAAGGGTCACTTGGACATGTGTCACTTTGAGAATGGAAATAATTACATTACATTCTGTAAGATGTTTCCTTTATGGTTACACCGATAGAATCAAGATATTATGAACTATGATTTGCTATATACAAGCTCAATTGTTGGAAATTTGTTTTTACATTAGCTGCTCCTTGCTGGCTTGTCAAGTTGTAAAATTGTGTAACAATTCAAACTGTCAAACTACCTATTTTTGCTTATTGTGCATTAGATGCTTAGGATACCATGTGTAACCTCTACATTTATCTTCAGATTCCCATGCTTCTTTCTTTAACTACAATAGTTAGTCCTTGCAGCTTGAAATTGAAGTTCGATAGGCCATCATCTTTTGGGTATTTCTTTTGGACAATTTATCCATGGCCACGTTTCTCAAAATAATTAATTCAGGCCATTTTATTTCCTTCTTTTCTTTCAACTTTGTGCTTAGTCTTTCATGCCATTTGGAATCCCCACAAAAATTTCATTCAGACTTTTTATCCGCAACTTATTTTTCTTGGTCTTTTCTCTGTTTTGGGCTTACTACGGACTCCTTCCTTTGGGCAATTTGTCTAAAGGAAATCATTTGTTTCAAGATTTTTGAATTGGACCTTTGACTTTGGAATGACCCTTTTGACTTTTCTATTTCTTTCTCTTCGGCCTTCCTATGGATACCCTTCGGAAGATATCACATACCCTTAGGAAGATTGAAAATGATCTTTTGAAAATGCAAGTGGACCTTTCAAAAATGCAAATAGACCTTTCAGACTTCTTTGTTTGAACCTTTTCTTTTGAAAATACCCTTTGCTTCAAGAGAATTCCCTTCGGATTTTTTGTTTGGATGAATTCTTACGAGAAAATTGTTTGGTCCTTTTCTTACGAACAATTTTCTCGTAAGAATTCATCCCTTCACTATTTCTGAAAGAATTCATTCCTTCGGTTTTTTCTCTTAGGGCACTTTTCAGATAATTTGCTCATTTCCTTCAGACAAATTGTCTAAAGGAATTCCTTTGATTTCTCTATAAAGACCCATTTTGAAAAGAACTCTCTTCTTTGGATTTTCTATTTGGCCCTTCAAATTTGTGCAAAAGATCCCATCAAAAATCTTGAAGTGCCCTTCTGAAAGGAACATACCCTTCGAAAGAAATGTAAACGACCCCTTCGACTTGAAAGTGGCCTTCGAAAAAATGTAAGTGTCCTTCAAAAATCCTACAGTTGTCCTTCAAACTTTTGGAAACGGTCCACTTAGCCTCAAATATACCCTTCAAAAACATAAAACATACCCTTTGGACTTTTGGAAATGGTCGACTTTCCCTTCAAAAATTCATGATTATCCTTTCAAAAAAATGAAAGAGACCACTTTTTCTTTGGGAGGTTTCTTTCAGACAAATTGTCTGAAAGAATTCATCACTTGGCTAAAAGAATACACTTAACAAAAAAGGGCCTCGAAGAAAAAGTTTGAAGTAATTCTTCAAAGGTTTAAGACACAAAACCCAAAGACTTCCATCATATGATTTGTTGTCATAATTTGACTTCCATGCTATCATTCTCCATCAATTGCAGCTGATAGATGAGGTCTAAGGTTGGAAACTTAAGTGAAATAAGAAGTCTAGCTTCCCTTCCATACACAAGTGTGTATGGTGAGTTCCTAAATGCTCTTTTTGGGGTGATCCTATTAGCCCAAAGAGCTATCTTTAACTTGGTATGCCATGTCATTTAATTCTCCTCCATAGTCCTCTTTATGATTCTGATCAATTCTTGTTTGTGGACTTATCTAGTCTGTTTCCTTAGGGATATTAATTCGAGGAGGTGTTGAGATAGATGCCATGCTTCAAATCCCATTCACTTGTCCTTGCTCCTAAAAAAGCTAATGCATTATCTGAGATGATTTTTGAGGTATCTCCAAACCTAGTTACTATACCTTTATAGAAATCAAGTACTAAATTTTCATTGGCCTCTTTCAAAGCTACAGCCTCTACCCATCTCATGAAGTAATCAGTGGTAGTCAATACCCATTTGTGGCTAGCACTAGAAGGAGGATTGATCAAACCTATGAAATCCAAACCCCATTGCATGAAGGGTTCATCAACATAGATTGGATGAAGGGGAAATGTAGCTAGCTTTTATTTGCCATCAAAAGGAGCACACTTCTAGCATTTTCTCACCCAAGCATGGGTGTCTTTGAACAGGTGATCTGGGTACCAATTTAGGTGACAATTCGAGTGACATTTCCACCCCAATTGATGATGGAACTTTTGGGAGCCATAACTTTTGCACCATAGCCCAATTGACTCATCGTTTGAACCATTGGAAAGCTAAGAATGAGGAGAACGTCTTGAAATGGCATTGATCTTTGCTCATTGAAGCTTGACCCTCAAAAACACAATAAAAGTGCCCCAAATTTCAATTTTAGTAGTGCAGTCTAAAAATAGTAAGTTTCAAAAAATAGTAATTCTTCAAATTCTATATTGTTTTAAATCTTGTAAGTCAAACCACTTAATCTCCCTCGAGATTGGTAACCTTCCAAATTCTCCCCATGCTTTAAAAATGTGTATAAATGAAGAGGTAACACGAAATGTGGAGACAGACATCTCTTCCCAGAGATAAGCATATATTTGTATTGTGATCTTGAGTAATACTACATCTCTTCTCAGAGAAATCATTATTATTGTGTTATTTCTATACTATTGAGATATTTATCAACCAGAACTTCTGAGTTTTGGATCAGTGGTATCAGAGTGGTTTGTCTTGAGAGTGTATGATCCCGAGGATAAGGTCAAGCTAAAAAAAGCTTGGGTGGGAAACAACAGAGCTTCCAAAGTTTCCACCTGTTCACTCCAAATGACTTCAAATGGTGGATGACACTGAGACATCTGATCCTTTCAAGGAAAAGGTGAATGAAGCCCTCCAATGGCAATAAGCACAGATGCTACAACAATTTTCCCAAATTCTTCAAACACTTCTGATGGGAAATCCTAGCTCCGTGGCTCCACTTTCTAGCTCTTCATCCAGGGAACATCCTTTCAGTGCCCCAACACCCTTCAAGGTTTAGGTAAATTTTGATATTCCTACATTTGAATGCAAAATCAATGTTGATGTAGTAGAAAATTGGTTTAGATCAATTGTCTTCCTACTTCTCTGTAAATAAGTTCACCAATGGAGAAAATATTACTTTTGCTCTTTTGAAGTCATCATTGCCTGTGAAAAACTGGTGGGAAGTGTACAAAAAGAGGTTAAGTATAGATGACATTGGCCTTGAGGTGGAACCTACTTGGGATGATTTTATGGAAGTGGTGAAATAAGAATACTATCCCATCAGAGCATATGATGATTTGTACATATAGTGGCAACAACTTCACCAAGGTAAGGACCAATCTGTTCAAGATTACACAGACACTTTTCATTTTTTGTCTACAAGATTGGGCATTCAAAAAGTGAGAAACATAAGAATCTCAAATATTGTGGTGGACTACAATGGTACATATGGGGGGAAATGGAACTCTTCAATTTGGAAACCCTCAGTGAGGCATACAAATTTGTAGTGAAGATTGAATAGAAGCATGGTAGAAAGAATACGAAGAGTCAACCCTCAAAATGGAAAAGTGACAAGGAAGGTCAAACACAAGGCCAAAATTGGAAGAAAAAGGAGTTTCAGGATAAGAAATCCCAGAAGGGGAAGGCTAGAAAATGGTGTGATTACCATAAAACTAGAACTCACTCCAAAGAAGAATGTCAAGCCATCAAGTCACTACTTTCTGAGTCACAACACTCGACATCTACTACTTTGCCTCATACACAACCCACAGTCGAAGAGGATGAAGAAGAAATTGTAGATACTAAGCCTGACACCATCATTGCTTCATCACAGACCCGTGAGGAAAGACTAGATGACAAGGAAAGCTTGTTTCACTCTAAATTATGGGTAAAAGGTAAGCCTCTGCATTTCATTCTTGATAGTGGGAGTAAAAAGAATTTAATCTCTGCTAAAGTTGTGAAAAATCTAAATCTATCCATGAAGCCTCATCCAAAGCCCTATAGTATTGGATGGTTGACCTTAGGGAGAGACCTCTGTGTCACCCATCAGTGTCTTCCTTCATATGCTATAAAACCATTCCAAGATGAAGTCTTGTGTGATGTGGTCAATCTAGATGTTTGTGATGTACTCCTTGGTCAGTCGTTCATGTATGATCGACATGGAATCTATGAATCATGAACCCAAAGGATCACCCTCACTCTTGGAACACGGTGCTATAGGGTACTAGAGGTACCACCTCCCACATCTATCTCCCTGATCAGTGCTAAGCAATGCAAGAGATTGGTGGAGAAAACAAAGTAATTTGTTCTCATGGTGGTCAAACCACAAAAATCTAAGAAGGCTAATGTTGCAGTCTTGACTACACAATCAATACAACAATAGAAGCAGATAAGATGAATCATAGGAGAATATGATGACTTATTCAAGTCACCCATAGGAGTTCCACTGCATTGCCAAGTAAAACATTCTATCGATTTGATTCTAGGATCACCTTTACCTAATAGTCCTGTGTATCACAGATCAGTTTTGGAAAATGATGAGATAAAAAGATAGATTCAAGAATTAATCCAAAAGGGTCACATCAAGCCAAGATCTTCACCTTGTGGTAGCCCAATTATCTTGGCACTGAAGTAAGATGGAACATGGAGGCTTTTCATTGACTACCGAGCCTTGAATAAAATATCTGTGAAGAATCGCTATCCTCTCACCAAGATTGATGACCTACTAGACTAGCTCCGTGGTGTGAAGTTCTTCACCAAAATTGATTTCAAATCTAGTTATCACCAAATTCCCATCAGTCCCACTGATGGCTGGAAGACTACATTCAAATCTAAGGAGGGGCTCTTTGAATGGTTGGTTATGCCTTTTGGCTTAACTGACACACCTGCAACCTTCATGAGGATGATGGATGACATCCTATGACCCTTCACCAACTCATTTGTGGTTGTCTACTTAGATGACATACTCATTTATAGCAGAACATGGGAAGAACATTTGCAACATGTTTGTAAGGTGCTTCAAACTCTTTGGGAGCACAAGTTGTATGCAAATCTTGACAAATGCACATTCAGGATGACAACAACTCAGTACCTTGGGTATGTTTTGAATGAGAAAGGGGTCCATGTTGATCCAAAAAAGATTCGGGTTATTCGATAATGGCCCACACCAAGGACCCTCATAGAGCTTAGCATCTTTTTGGGTCTTGCAAATTTTGACCATAGGTTTGTTCTTGGATTTTCACATATTGCTTGGTCACTAACCCAAGTGACTAAAGGAGGAGCTAAAGCTACATTTTAGTGGGGTAAAATAAAATAAAGGGAATTTGAGAATTTGAAGAACAGACTCTACTCAGCCCCTGTTCTTGCCTTGCCAATTTTGCATCAGCCTTTTAAATTGATGATAGATGCATCTGAATATGCCATGGGAGCTATCATCATGCAACATGGCCATCCTATTGCATATCATAGTGAAACTTTCACTGATATAGTCAGGAAATATCCAACATATGATAAGGAGCCTATGCCATTGTGTAAGGCTGCAAACAATGGAAACACTGCATCTTGGGGAAAGAAACGGTCATCCACACTGATCACAGACCATTGGAATTCATCCAAATGCAAAGAAAACTATGAAATGAGAGGCACCAAAATTAGGCTACATATCTTTAGCAATTCCACCTGATAATCAAACACAAAAAAGTGAGCTCAAATACAACTACAGATTGTCTGAGCCACCCACCAATCACTGCACTCACAATAGTTCTTGACCTGTGCGGACATGAGACTACCACTTGGGATGCCCTGTATGAGGTAGATTCTACCTTTGTTGATACATATCAAGCACTTCAAAAAGGTAAACATGTTTGTGATTTATATTTGCAAGATATTGCCCTCTGTCATATGGGGCACATCTATGTTTTAGTTGTAGAGCAACAAAAGATGATATGGGAAGCACACTTCAGTAGGATAGCTGGACACTTTGGTATTGAAAAGACATTGGCAGTTCTTTAAAAACACTTCTACTAGCCCCATATGCAAAAGGATGTGGAAAGATATCTCAAATTTTGCACCCCATGTATGATAGCCAAGCCAGCAAATAAGAAGCAAGGATTGTACATGCCATTTCCAGAACCAACCAGGCCTTGGGAATCTATCTCAATGGATTTTCTCTCAGGTTTGCCCACTTCAAAACATGGTAAGGACTATATTTTGTGGTAGTTGACCATTTTTCAAAAATGGCTATCATGATTGCTTGTAAGAAAAATATATCTACTGAGGAAACTACTCAACTATATTTTAGTCATGTATGCCTCCATTTTGGTATCCCCAAGTCCATTGTCTCAGATCGAGATAACAGGTTCTTGAGCATCTTCTGCTCCACTCTATGGAAGATGATGGATACTAAGCTGATGAAGTCCACAACCTTCCATCCATAGACTGATGGTCAAATAGAGGTGGTAAACCACTTGATTGTTCACATGATTCAGATGTATCAGACCAAACATCCACGTACATGGGATGAGGGAATTCTTTTCATATAACATGGATACAATTGGGTGCTGCATAGCTCAACCAAGCACAGTCCATTCCAAGTATGTTTTGGGTTCTAACCCATGGCACCAATTGATATAGTTGTTCCATTTTCCACCATGGAATACACACCTCATGGAAGATCTGAGGCAGCAAAAGAAACAAAGTTTATTTAATAAATGTAACACATCCAAAAACAAGTTCATGACATCTTGGTGAAGATGAATCAAAAGTATAAGCAATGCCATGACAAACATAGGATTGCACACCATTTTTTTGTGGGTGACAAGGTTTGGTTGCAGCTTTAGAAGAAATGACTTGCAGGCCCACACAAAAAGATTTAGCATCTGCGATATGGTCCCTACACCATCACCAAAAGAGTTGGAGAAAATGCTTTTGAGTTGAACCTACCAGCCTACCTTGGTTTGCATCCAATATTCAATGTGGAGCTCCTCAAAACAATATCACCCACCTCTATTGGTCACTTTAGTTGTAGCAAAATAACTAGACATTAATGAGATTGATCCATAGAGTTTTGCTCTAGTAGAAGAGGATCATATTGTGGATACCTAGATGAAGGCAACAAGAGGACGCTCTATTCCACTTTTCCGAGTGGTTAAAAGGGACCAGCTTAGCCATCAAGGTGAGTGGCTCACAGAGAATCAAATCAAGAAAAAACTACCACACTTGATGGGGAACATTGATACAATGGGGACCATTGCTTTTCAAGGAGGGAGGAATGATCCAGGCACCAATTTAGGTGACAATTCGGGTGACAGTTCTACCCCAATTGATGATGAAACTTTTGGGAGCCATAACTTTTGCACCATAGCTCCAATTGACTCGTCGTTTGAACCGTTGGAAATAAAGAATGAGGAGAATGTCATGAAATGGCATGGAGCTACGATCGATGAAGTTTAACCCCTGAAAACCCAATGAAAGTGCCCCAAATTTCAATTTTAGTAGTGCAGTCTAAAAATGGTAAGTTTCTAAAAATAGTAATTCCTCAAATTCTATATTGTTTTAAATCTTGGAAGTCAAACCACTTAATCTCTCTTGAGATTGGTGACCTTATAGATCCTCCCCATGCTTTAAAAATGTATATAAATGAAGAGGTAACCTGAAATGTGGAGACAAACATCTCTTCCCATAGATAATCATATATTTGTATTGCGATCTTGAGTAATACTACATCTCTTATCAGAGAATTCATTGTTATTGTGTTATTTCTATGTTATTGAGATATTTATCAACCAAAACTTTTGTGTTTTGGATCAGTGGTATCAGAGCGGTTTGTCTTGAGAGTGTATGATCCCGAGGATGAGGTCAAGCTATAAGAAGCTTGGGTGGGAAACAACAGAGCTTCCAAATTTTCCACCTATTCACTCCAAATGACCTCAAATGGTAGACAACACCAAGACATCCAATCCTTTCAAGGAAATGGTGAATGAAGCCCTCTAATGGCAAAAAGCATAGATGCTACAAAAATTTGCCTAAATTATTTAAACACTTTCGATGGGAAATCCTAGCTCTGTGGCTCCACTTCCTAGCTCCTCATCAAGGAACGTCATTTCAGTGCCCCAACACCCTTCAAGGTTTAGGTAAATTTTGATATTCCTACATTTGAAGGCAAAATCAATGCTGATGTAGTATAAAATTGGTTAGACCAATTGTCTTCCTACTTCTCTTTAAATAAGTTCACCGATAGAGAAAATATTACTTTTGCTCTTTTGAAATCATCATTACCTATGAAAAATAGGTGGGAAGTGTACAAAAAGAGGTTCAGTATAGATGGCATTGGCCTTGAGGTGGAACCTACCTGGGATGATTTTGTGGAAGTGGTGAAAGAAGAATACTATCCCATTGGAGCATATGATGATCTATACATATAGTGGCAACAACTTCGCCAAGGTAAGGACCAATCTGTTCAAGATTACACAGACACTTTTCATTCTTTGTTTGCAAGATTGGGCATTCAAAAAAGTGAGAAACATAAGACTCTCAAATATCATGGTGGAATACAATGGTACATACGGGGGGAAATGGAACTCTTTAATTTGGAAACCCTTGGTGAGGCATACAAATTCGCAGTGAAGATTGAACAAAAGCATGCAGAAAGAATACGAAGAGTCAACCCTCAAAATGGAAAAGTGACAAGGAAGGTCAAACACAAGGCTAAAATTAGAGGAAAAAGGAGTTTCAGGATAAGAAATCCCAGAAGGGGAAGACTGGAAAATGGTGTGATTACCATAAAACTGGAACTCACTCCAAAGAAGAATGTCGAGCCTCAAGTCACTAATTTTTGAGTCACAATACTCGACATCTACTACTCCACCTCATACACAATCGATAGTTGAAGAGGACAAAGAAGAAATTATACATGCTGAGCCTGACACCATCATCACTTCATCACAGACCTATGAGGAAAGACCAGATGACAAGGAAAGATTGTTTCACTCCAAATTATGGGTAAAAGGTAAGCCTCTACATTTCATTCTTGATAGTGGGAGTAAAAAGAATTTAATCTCTGCTAAAGTTGTGAAAAGTCTAAATCTATCCATGAAGCCTCATCCAAAGCCCTATAGTATTGGATGGTTGAGACCAAGGAGAGACCTCTGTGTCACCCATCAGTGTCTTATTTCATATGCTATAAAACCATTTCAAGATGAAGTCTTGTGTGATGTGGTCAATCTAGATGTTTGTGATGTACTCCTTGGTCAATCATTCATGTATGAGCGACATAGAATCTATGAATCATAAATTTGAAGGATCACCCTCACTCTTAGAACATGGCACTATAGGGTACCAGAGGTACCACCTCCCACATCTATCTCCATGATCAATGCTAAGAAATACAAGAGATTGGTGGAGAAAACAAAGTAATTTGTTCTCATGGTGGTCAAACCACATAAATCCAATAAGGCCGATGTTGCAATCCTGACTACACAATCAACACAACAACAGAAGCAGATAGGATGAATCACAAGAGAATATGATGAATTATTCAAGTCACCCACAGGAGTTCCACTGCATTGCCAGGTAAAACATTCTATTGATTGGATCCCAGGATCACTTTTACCTAACAATCCTATGTATCACAGATCAGTTTTTGAAAATGATGAGATAAAAAGATAGATTCAAGAATTGATCCAAAAGGGTCACATCAGGCCAAGCTCTTCACCTTGTGGTAGCCCAATTATCTTAGCACTGAAGAAAGCTGGAACATGGAGGGTTTGCATTGACTATCGAGCCTTGAATAAAATATCTGTGAAGAATCACTATCCTCTCCCTAGGATTGATGACCTGATGGACCAGCTCTGTGGTGCGATGTTCTTCACCAAAATTGATCTTAAATTTGGTTATCACCAAATTCCCATTGATCCCACTGATGCCTGGAAGACTGCATTCAAATCTAAGGAGGGGCTCTTTGAATGGTTTGTTATGCCCTTTGGCTTAACTAACACACTTGTAACCTTCATGAGGATCATGGATGACATCCTAAGACCCTTCACCAACTCATTTGTGGTTGTCTACTTAGATGACATACTCATCTATAGCAGAACATGGGAATAAAATTTGCAACATATTCGTAAGCTACTTCAAACTCTTTGGGAGCACAAGTTGTATGCAAATCTTGACAAATGCACATTTGAGATGACAACAATTCAATACCTCAGGTATGTTGTGAATGAGGAAGGGGTCCATGTTGATCTAGAAAAGATTCAGGTTATTCAAGAATGGCCCACACTAAGGACCCTCACAGAGCTTCATAGCTTTTTGGGTCTTGAAAATTTCTACTACAGGTTTGTTTTTGGATTTTCACATGTTGCTTAGTCACTAACCCAAGTGACTAAAGGAGGAGCTAAAGGTACATTTTAGTGGGGTGAAATCTAACAAAGGGCATTTGAGAATTTGAAGAACAAACTCTGCTTATCCCCTGTTCTTGCCTTGCCAGATTTGCATTAACCTTTTGAGTTGATGACAGATGCATCTAAATATGGCATGGGAGTTGTCATCATGCAACATGGCCATCCTGTTACATATCCTAATGAAACTTTCACTGATACAGCCAGGAAATATCCAACACATGATAAGGAGCTCTATACCATTGTGTAAGCCTACAAATAATGGAAACACTACATCTTGGGGAAAGAAACGGTCATCCACACTGACCACAGGCCATTGGAATTCATCCAGATGCAAAGCAAACTATGAAATGAGAGGCACCAAAAGTGGGCTACATATCTTCAGCAATTCCACTTGATAATCAAACACAAAAATAGGAGCTCAAATACAACTGTAGATTGTCTGAGCCACCCACCAATCACTGCACTCACAAAAGTTCTTGACCTGTGCGGACATGAGACTACCACTTGGGGTGCTATGTATGAAGCAGATCCTACCTTTGCTGATACATATCAAGCACTTCAAAAGAGTAAACATGTTTCTAATTTCTATTTACATGATAATGTCCTCTATCATATGGGGAAAATCTATGTTCTAGTTGTAGAGCAACAAAATATGATATGGGAAGCACACTTCAGTAGGATAGCTGGACACTTTGGTATTGAAAAGACATTGGCAGTTCTTCAAAAACACTTTTACTATCCCCATATGCGAAAGGATGTGGAAAGATATCTCAAATCTTGCACCCCATGTGCAATAGCCAAGCCAAAAAATAAGAATCAAAGATTGTACATGCCATTTCTAAAACCAACCAGGCCTTGGGAATCTGTCTCAATGGATTTTCTCTTAGGTTTTCCCACTTCAAAACATGGTAAGGACTGCATTTTTGTGGTAGTTGATCATTTTTAAAAAATGGCTATCATGACTGCTTGTAAGAAAAATGTATCTACTGAGGAAACTACTCAACTATATTTTAGTCATGTATGTCTCCATTTTGGTCTCCCCAAGTCCATTGTCTCAGATCAAGATAGCAGGTTCCTGAGCATCTTCTGGTCCATTCTATGGAAGATGATGGATACTAAGCTGATGAAGTCCATAGCCTTCCATCCATAGACTGATGGTCAAATAGAGGTGGTAAATCACTTGATTATTCACATGATTTAGATGTATCACACCAAACATCCATGCACATGGGATGAGGGACTTCTTTTCATACAACATGGATACAATCGGGTGCTGCACAACTCAACCATGCACAGTCCATTCCAATTATGTTTTGGGTTACAACCCATGGCACCAATTGATATAGATGTTCCATTTTCCACCATGGAATACACACCTCATGGAATATCTGAGGCAGCAAAAGCAAAAAAGTTTATTCAACAAATGCAACATATATAGCAACAAGTTCATGACATCCTGGAGAAGATGAATTAGAAGTATAAGCAACACCATGACAAACATAAGATTGTGCACCATTTTGCTATGGGTGATAAGGTTTGGTTGCAGATTTAGAAGGAATGACTTTTAGGCCCACATAGAAAGATTCTGCCTTTATGATATGGTCCCTACACCATCACCAGAAGAGTTGGAGAAAATGCTTTTGAGTTGAACCTACCAACCTACCTTGGTCTGCATCCAATATTCAATGTGGAGCTCCTCAAACCATATCACCCACCTCTATTGGACACTTCAATTGTAGTAGAACAACTAGACATTGATGAGATTGATCCATAGAGTTTTGCTCCAGTGGAAGAGGATCATATTGTGGATACCTAGATGAAGTCAACAAGAGGACGCTCTATTCCACTTTATCGAGTGGTCAAAAGGGCCCAGCTTAGCCATCAAGGTGAGTGACTCACAGAGAATCAAATCAAGAAACAACTTCCACACCTGATGGGGAACATTGATGCAATGGGGACCATTTATTTTCAAGGAGGGAGGAATGATCTAGGCACCAATTTAGGTGACAATTCGGGTGACAGTTTCTCCCCAATTGATGATGGAACTTTTGGGAGCCATAACTTTTGCACCATAGCTCCAATTGACTCACCATTTGAACCATTGGAAAGATAAAAATGAGGAGAACCTCATGAATTGGTATGGATATTTTATTGATGAATTTTGACCCTTTAAAACCCATTGAAAGTACACCAAATTTCAATTTTAGTAGTGCAGTCTAAAAATAGTAAGTTTCTAAAAATAGTAATTCCTCAAATTTTGTATTGTTTTAAATCTTAGAAGTCAAACCACTTAATCTCCCTCAAGATTGGTGACCTTCCAGATCCTCCCCATGCTTTAAAAATGTGTATAAATGAATAGGTAACCTAAAATGTGGAGACAAACATCTCTTCCCAGAAATAAGCATATATTTGTATTGCGATCTTGAGTAATACTACATCTCTTCTAAGAGAATTTTGTTACTGTGTTATTTCTATGCTATTGAGATATTTATCAACCAAAACTTATAAGTTTTAGATTAGTGGTATCAGAGTGGTTTGTCTTGAGAGTGTATGATCTCAAGGATGAGGTTAGGCTACAAGAAGCTTGGGTGGGAAACAATAGAGCTTCCAAATTTTCCACCTGTTCACTCCAAATGACTTCAAATGGCAGATGACACTGAGACATTCGATCCTTTCAAGGAAATGGTGAATGATGCCCTCAAAAGGTAATAAGCGTAGATGCTACAACAATTTGCCCAAATTCTTCAAACACTTTCGATGGGGAATCCTAGCTCCACAGCTCCACTTCCTGGCTCCTCATCTAGGGAACGTCCTTTCAGTGCTCCAACACCCTTCAAGGTTCAGGTAATTTTTGATATTCCTACATTTGAAGGCAAAATCAATGTGGATGTAGTAGAAAATTGGTTAGATCAATTGTCTTCCTACTTCTTTGTAAATAAGTTCACTGATGGAGAAAAGATTACTTTTGCTCTTTTGAAATCATCATTGCTTGTGAAAAATTAGTGGGAAGTGTAGAAAAAGAGGTTTAATATAGATGACATTGGCCTTGAGGTGGAACCTACCTGGGATGATTTTGTGGAAGTGGTGAAAGAATAATACTATCCCATCAGAGCATATGATGATCTGTACATACAGTGGCAACAACTTCACCAAGGTAAGGACCAATCTGTTCAAGATTACACAGACACTTTTCATTCTTTGTCTACAAGATTGGGAATTCAAGAAAGTGAGAAACATAAGACTCTCAAATATCATGGTGGACTACAATGGTACATATGGGGGGAAATGGAACTCTTCAATTTGGAAACCCTCGGTGAGGCATACAAATTTGTAGTGAAGATTGAATAGAAACATGAAAGAAAGAATACGAAGAGTCAACCCTCAAAATGGAAAAGTGACAAGGAAGGTCAAACATGAGGCCAAAATTGGAAGCAAAAGGAGTTTCAAGATAAGAAATCCTAGAAGGGGAAGGCTAGAAAATGGTGTGATTACCATAAAACTGGACTCACTCCAAAGAAGACTGTCGAGCCATCAAGTCACTACTTTTTGAGTCACAATACTCGACGTTTACTACTTTGCCTCATACACAACCCACAGTCAAAGAGGATGAAGAAGAAATTGTAGATGCTAAGCCTAACACCATCGTCACTTCATCCCAGACCCGTGAGGAAAGCCCAGATGATAAGGAAAGATTGTTTCACTCTAAATTATTGGTAAAAGGTAAGCCTTTGCATTTCATTCTTGATAGTGGGAGTTAAAAGAATATAATCTCTGCTAAAGTTGTGAAAAATCTAAATCTATCCATGAAGCCTCATCCAAAGCCCTACAGTGTTAGATGGTTGAGCCTAGGGAGAGACCTCTGTGTCACCCATCAGTGTCTTCTTTCATATGCTATAAACCATTCCAAGATGAAGTCTTGTGTGATGTGGTCAATCTTGATGTTTGTGATGTACTCCTTGGTTAGCAGTTCATGTATGAGTGACATGGAGTCTATGAATAACAAACCTGAAGGATCACCCTCACTCTTGGAACATGGTGCTATAGGGTACTAGAGGTATCATCTCCCACATCTGTCTCTCTGATCAGTGCTAAGCAATGCAAGAGATTGGTGGAGAAAAAAAAGCAATTTGTTCTCATGGTGGTCAAACCACAGAAATCCAAGAAGGCCGATGTTGTAGTCCTAACTACACAATCAACACAACAATAGAAGGAGATAGGATGAATCACAGGAGAATATGATGACTTATTTAAGTCACCCACATGAGTTCCACTACATTTCCAGGTAAAACATTCTATTAATTTGATCCCAGGGTCACCTTTACCTAACAGTCCTGTGTATCACAGATTAGTTTTGGAAAATGAAAGGGTCACATCAGGCCAAGCTCTTCACCTTGTGGTAGCCTAATTGTCTTGACACCGAAAAAAGATGGAACATGGAGGCTTTGCATTGACTACCAAGTCTTGAATAAAATATCTGTGAAGAATCGCTATCCTCTCCCTAGGATTGATGACTTGATGGACCAATTCCATGGTGCGATGTTCTTCACCAAAATTGATCTCAAATCTAGTTATCACCAAATTCCCATGGATCCCACTGATGTCTGGAAAACTACATTCAAATCTAAGGAGGGGCTCTTTGAATGGTTGGTTATGCCTTTTGGCTTAATTAACACACCTGCAACCTTCATGAGGATGATGGATGACATCCTATGACCCTTCACCAACTCATTTGCAGTTGTCTACTTAGATGACATACTCATCTATAGCAGAACATGGGAAAACCATTTGCAACATATTCGTAAGGTGATTCAAACTCTTTGGGAGCAAAAGTTGTATGCAAATCTTGACAAATGCACATTCGGGATGACAATAATTTAGTACCTCAAGTATGTTGTGAATGAGGAAGGGGTCCATGTTGATCCAGAAAAGATTCAGGTTATTTGAGAATGGCCCACACCAAGGACCCTCAAAGAGCTTTACAGCTTTTTAGGTCTTGCAAATTTCTACCACAAGTTTGTTCTTGGATTTTCACATGTTGCTTGGTCACTAACCCAAGTGACTAAAGGAGGAACTAAAGCTACATTTCAGTGGGGTGAAATACAACAAAGGGAATTTGAGAATTTGAAGAACAAACTTTGCTCAGCCCTATTCTTGCCTTGCCAGATTTGCATCAACCTTTTGAGTTGATGACAGATGCATTTGAATATGCCATGGGAGCTGTCATCATGCAACATGGCCATCTTGTTGCATATCATAGTGAAAATTTCACTGATACAGTCAATAAATATCCAACATATGATAAGGAACTCTATGCCATTGTGTAAGCCTATAAATAATATAAACACTACATCTTGGGGAAATAAATGGTCATCCACACTGACCACAGACCATTAGAATTCATCCAGATGCAAATCAAACTATGAAATGAGAGGCACCAAAAGTGGGCTACATATCTTTAGCAATTCCACCTGATAATCAAAAACAAAAAGGGGAGCTCAAATATAGCTACAGATTTTCTGAGCCACCCACCAATCACTGCACTCACAAAAGTTCTTGACCTATGTAGACATGAGACTGCCACTTGGGGTGCTCTGTATGAAGCAAATCCTACCTTTGCTAATACCTATCAAGCACTTCAAAAAGGTAAACATGTTTCTAATTTCTATTTTCAAGATAATGTCCTCTATCATATGGGGCATATCTATGTTCCAGTTGTAGAGCAACAAAAGATGATATGGGAAGCACACTTCAATAGGACACCTGAACATTTTGGTATTGAAAAGACATTGGCATTTCTTTAAAAACACTTCTACTAGCCCCATATGCAAAAGGATGTGGAAGGATATCTCAAATATTGCACCCCATGTGCGATAGCCATGCCAACAAATAAGAAGCAAGGATTGTACATGCCATTGCTAGAACCAACCAAGCCTTGGGAATCTATCTCAATGGATTTTCTCTCAGGTTTGCCCACTTTAAAACATGGTAAGGACTGTATTTTTTTTGTAGTTGATCATTTTTCAAAAATGGCTATCATGATTGCTTGTAAGAAAAATATATCTATTGAGGAAACTGCTCAACTATATTTTAGTCATGTATGGCTCCATTTTGGTCTCCCCAAGTCCATTGTCTTAGATTGAGATAGCAGGTTCTTGAGCATCTTCTGGTGCACTCTATGGAAGATGATGGATACTAAGCTGATGAGTCCATAGCCTTCCATCCATAGACTAATGGTCAAATAGAGGTGGTAAATTGATTGATTGTTCACATGATTTAGATGTATCACTCCAAACAACCATGCACATGGGATGAGGGACTTATTTTCATACAACATGGATATAATCAGGTGCTGCACAACTTAACCAAGCATAGTCCATTCCAAGTATGTTTTGGGTTCCAACCCATGGCACTAATTGATATAGCTATTCCATTTTCCACCATGGAATACACATCTCATGGAAGATCTGAAGTAGCAAAAGCAACAAAGTTTATTGAACAAATGCAAAACATCCAACAATAAGTTCATGACATCCTAGAGAAGATGGATCAGAAGTATAAGCAAAATTCCATGACAAACATATGATTGCACACCATTTTGTTATTGGCAACAAGGTTTGGTTGTGACTTTAGAAGGAATGACTTGAAGGCCCACATAGAAATATCTGGACTCTACGATATGGTCCCTACACCATCACCAGAAGAGTTGGAGAAAATGCTTTTAAGTTGAACCTACCAGCCTACCTTGGTTTGCATCCAATATTCAATGTGGAGCTCCTCAAACCATATCACCCACCTCTATTGGACACTTTAGTTGTAGCAAAAAAACTAGACATTAATGAGCTTGATCCATAGAGTTTTGCTCTAGTGGAAGAGGATCAGATTGTGGATACCTGGATGAAGACAATAAGAGGATGCTCTATTGTGCTTTATCGAGTGGTCAAAAGGGGCCAGCTTAGCCATCAAGGTGAGTGGCTCATAGAGAATCAAATCAAGAAACAACTACCACACCTGATGGGGAACATTGATGCAATGGGGACCATTAATTTTTAAGGAGGGAGGAATGATTCGGGCACCAATTTAGGTGACAATTCGGGTGACAGTTCCACCCTAATTGATGACGAAACTTCCAGGAGCCATAACTTTTTCACCATAGCTCCAATTGACTCACTGTTTGAATCGTTGAAAATCTAAGAATGAGGAGAATGTATTGAAATGTCATGGATATTTCATCAATGAAGTTTTACCCTTGAAAACCCAATGGAAGTGCCCCAAATTACAATTTTAGTAGTGCAGTCTAAAAATAGTAAGTTTCTAAAAATAGTAGTTCCTCAAATTTTGTATTGTTTTAAATCTTAGAAGTTGAACCACTTAATCTCCCTCAAGATTGGTGACCTTACAGAGCCTCCCCATGCTTTCAAAATGTGTATAAATGAAGAGGCAACCTAAAATGTGGAGATAAACATCTCTTCCCAGAGATAAACATATATTTGTATTGCAATCTTGAGTAATACTACATCTCTTCTCAGATAATTCATTGTTACTATGTTATTTCTATGCTATTGAGATATTTATCAACCGAAACTTTAGAGTTTTGGATCAACAGGCTAGGCCAAAAGTAACTAGCTCTCATAATCTTTACAGTTGTAGTTCTTGGAGCAAAGTGACCACCAACTGGTCCATCATGAAACTCATGCAACACTTTGTTAGTTTGATCTAAATCAATGCACCTCAAAATCACACTTGAAAAGTATTTTATAAAAATCACTCCATCAACAAGTATATAAGGAATGGATTGCAGCCTAAAATACCTTCTTCTAGCTCTGTTAAAACCTCTTGGACACTCACCAATTTGAAGGAAATGAATCATTTCTTGTGTCCAACTTCTTGTGACTGAAGGTATAGTTGATGTAGGATCATCATGAAGTGCCAAAAAAACCTCCCTTTGCTCTTTCAAAATTGAAGCAAGATTCTCACACAGTCCTTTTCCTTTCACTAACTTGGTTGTTTTGATCTCCACATTGTATTCCATCACTTTGGTGATCCAACCTACCCTTTTCTCATTCAAATCTCTACTCAATAAAAAATATTTCACACTAGGATGAGGAAAAAAAATGTGAATCTTGTTATTGGATAACATATGTTTGAAATTCTTTAAGCTCGTTACAATTGAAAGCACCTGTTTATCCACATATGTATATCTTGTCTCATAGCCTTCTAAACCTTGACTGAAAAAGGCAATAGGTTATTCCATATTTTCATCATTAGCTTGAGTAAGCATGGTAGAGATTACCTCTTCATTCCCAAAATTATATAGGTTGAAGTCCTGGAAGAAATTAGGACTTGCAAGGGTAGGAACTTGGGTAATGGCTTGC
This sequence comes from Torreya grandis, assembly GCA_037957365.1. Taxonomy (NCBI): domain Eukaryota; kingdom Viridiplantae; phylum Streptophyta; class Pinopsida; order Cupressales; family Taxaceae; genus Torreya; species Torreya grandis. Next base: position 2,268,030 of record JARHVA010001776.1, on the reverse strand, counting down.
TTGATCTCTTTAAAACTCTCTTTTCTCCTTCCTATCCAAGTGAATATATCATCCTTCCTTATAATAGATGTCAAGGGCTTGACCATGTTATCAAAATCAGAAATAAACCTCTTAATTAAATTTATATTATCAAATAAACTTTTTAAACATTTCTTATGCTTAGGTAAAGACAATGCTAAAATAGCATTCACTCTCTCTTGATCAATAGACATACCTTTCTTTGAAATAATGTGGCCTAAGATTTTTCCTTCATAAAAAAAAAACACACACTTCTTTGGGTTTAGACAGATCCCAAACTCTCTACACCTCTAAAAAATTTTCCTTAAGTGATTCAAGTGATCTTTTGCTTCCTTGGAGAAAAATGTCACATCATCAAGATATACAAGTATAATGTCATTGATTAGTCCTTAGAAAGCCATATCCATTGCACGTTGAAAAGTGGATCTAGCATATGAAAATCCAAATGGCATCTTCCTATAGGCATACATGCCCCATTTGGTGGTGAAATCTATTTTGTATTGGTCACTTTCTTTCACCAAAATCTGATTGTACCTATAATAACCATCTAAGAGAGAAAACCTCTCATTGCCTGCTACCACTTGCATAATTTTCTCTATATAAGGGAGTGGATAATGGTCTCTCAAAGATACCCTATTCAGGTCCCTAAAGCATACACACAACCTGATCTCCCCATTTTTATTTCTAATAGGGACTAAGTTGGCCAGCCAAGAAGAATGCTTGATGGGAGAGATGATTTTAGACTCAATTAATTTAGTGAGCTCTTTCCTTATGAGAGGTTCAATCTTGGGATTGATTGGACTTTGTCTTTGATTGATGGGTTTAAAATTTTAATATAGATTTATGTTATGTTAATCCAAGCTTGGATTAAAACCCTTCAATTCACTATACTCCCATGCAAAAATATCACTAAACTCTTTACATAGTTCAATGAAATCATGCTTTTATTGACTAGTGCATACCTTTCCAAGAGCAAGTAACTTATCTTTGAAGATATCTAACATTTCATAGTTCTCTTTCTTGGTTGAAATGCTTACCTTCTCCTTCTTGAGTTGGGCATCTTCATTGAATATGCTTTCAAGAGTCACTAGGCCTTTGGGAAGCTTGTTAGACTTCAGTTGGACAATTTTACCTCCATATTGTTGTTAAAGCTTAGACTAATTCTTTGTAGAGAATTCAGACTCTTCTTGTAGGAAGAGGGCTATCTATTAATCACTATCAAAGACATACCAATTGGTGACATTATCTGGTATAAAAGGTCTCACAATCGCCTTTAGATGAGGTTGATTCTTGTCTTCTCTTATGCCTTTTGGAACATCAAACTGAGCTCCAATTACTGCTATCCTATCATCATGTTTATTATCTTCTCTTGAGATATAAGTGATGTTAAATTACATGAACTATTATATAAGGTCCAAAACTCTATGCTTATAAGACTTGAGTAAGGAGTTCTTGGTCAAATTCTGCCCTCTAACTTGATTGACAATGAGCTTGCTATCATCGAACACTTGTAATTCTTTGATACCTATTTTCCTTTCCCACTAAAGGCCATGAATGAGGGCCTCATATTCTGATACATTACAATAACAAGATAATCAAAATCTAAAATTTGAAAAATACCTTTCATTTGAAGGTGAAATCAACATCGCTCCACCACCAGCCCCAATCTTACTTCTAGACCCATCAAAGAAAAGTTGCCACAAGCCATTCACATATTCATTTGAATTCATCAAATTGGGCATGAAAGAATCCTTATCATGCATATAATATACTCTAAAACTAGATTCCTTAATAAACTTATAAGGATCATGCACATAGTTGTCATCTCCCCACTCATCTAGGAACAAATCAAAAACTCCTTCAAGGGAAGATGATGGGGATTGATCAATGTGAAACTCCTCTTCATCAATGAAAACATAGTTAACATTTGATACCTTAGGGGTTCAAAGTGATCTATATGAATAGGTTTTGACTCAATCTTCACTTTAGTGCCATAATTTTTTCTAAACACCATGTAAGACCAATTAGTTTCCAATTATCCACCTATCTTAGATGTAAAGTCTCTTGACAAGCAAAGAGAAAAATAGGGAGGTAAATATGCTACCACCACATCATGAGGAATTGAAAAGGTAGGAAAAGCATGAAGGATCAAGTTAAAACCTTTCACAACCCCCAAAGTCTTGGCTAGTGATCTATCCAATTATAAAATTCCTTTAGTCATTGACTCATATTTGATGCTTAGCTTATCTGCTATGCATTTGGGCATAACTAATGTGCTTAATCTACTTTATATGATGAAATTATGAGTAAATAAATCACCAATAATTAAATATAGGTAGAAATGAGGAGTCTTCTCATCTTTATTTTTCTGAACATCTATAGATTGAGTTCCATTGACCAAAACCACATTGTCATTCCGAGATGAGCCAACTTATGTACCCAATCCATGTAATTCCTTTTGGAGTATATATTTTTTCCCTGGTAATGCTAGAGAATCCCATAATGAGATGTTCATATGAAGCTTATTCATCTGGTATATAACATTAATGGAAGGATTACTTACTTTGGGAACTCTTTATGAGCATTTACACCTTGTTATGTAGCTTGTGGAGGCAAAGTTGTAGTAGCTATCCTAAAATTTAGAATCCTCTAATTTTATTATGCTTTAAGATCTGAATTAGGCCCTCCTCCCATCTGAGCTAATTTAGGAGTTAAAAAAGGTCCTTGATTGGTTCCTTAAACTTCTTCAACAACCCTTTTCTTTGATTTAGTGTTGGTAGCCACACTAGCATTCTAATTACTTACATTCCCCACATAATTTATGGCATAAAACTCACCCTCCAAATGATTCATGAGAGTTGAATCAAAATGAACCTTCCTTCTCTCCATCCCAAAGTGAATTGGCATCTCAAAATTTGAAAATTTAGATGTTTGATCACCTTGTGTAGTCATGCTTTGATTTTGCATCTCATTGGCATAAGTAACCTATTCTTGACCTTGCTCAAAAGAAGGGTAATTAATCTGTTTTTGGGCCAAATTATTTTGATTAGGAACAAGGGATTTGGATGATGAGGGAGCATCAGGATTATAACTTTTATAAGGCTTGACATGGGTGATTTGGCCTTGTCCTTGATTATTGCCCTAAAAAGGAGGTCTATTTATTTATCCAAACTGGTTGTAGGACTGATAAAGCCTATAGCTTTGGGCTTGTTACTTTTTGAGACTAAATAATTCATTAATAACACTTTTAAGTAGGATTTTGACTTCATGCATTTCATTTGTAGGGGCAATGGCATATTTTTCTTGACCAGGAAAAGGAGCTAAAGTGGGCAACACACTTTGACTAGGAGAATGCAAATTAGGGAATAGTTGCATTGGAGGTCTAAGAGCTATATTTCCTACTTGGACAAGACAATCATTAACATTTATGGCTATTTCATAGGTTGTAGGCAATATGTTTCCACCCATAGAATAAATCATCATGGAAATCTCACTATTCAACACTTTCAAATAGTACAAAAATGCATAATTTGTAGTTGGCATCACAAGAATTGGGATTTTGTCCCAAGTTTTTTGAAACCTAGTATTGAAATCCTACATGAATTCACATGGTGCCCTCTTGATTGTGGTCAATTTATTAGAAAGAGATAAGTGATCACTCTTTTCCCCAAACCTATCAGTCAATAGGGTTCCCAACTCATCCCATGAGCCAATAGAATTTACAGGTAGGGTCTCATACCAATACAAAACTTTTCCCTTAAAAGATAAGGCCAAAAACCTAATAGCTACATTTTATTGGGTGATATTGTGGATATTAAAAAAAATATCTATGTTCCTAATATGCTCAATGGCAATAATTGGACGATCTCCACTAAAATATGGGACACTTTTGAGAGCAGCTACTAGGATTTGATCATATTGGGCAAGCTGTAAGGGAGATGCCCCCCATAAAGGCACAAAAGGTTGTCTTATATCCATATTGGGAATATTAATATAGATGTTGGGAATAGTATGCAACACAAATTTGGAAGGTTTAAACACAAAATATCTTTTTTAGGGATGAGTGTTGACAAACCTAGACCTTTTGGTGGAATATGGAGCCAATTCCACAAACTCGAAGGGCACACCTTTAACAATAGACCTAGTGGTCACCTTTGGCATAGAAATAAGAACTGATAATCAACCAAAGACTTTGAATTATTTAATGGATTCACCAGGTATTGAATATAGATGTTTCTTTATCTAAAACTATGTCAAGACCTGCACCAATCTTAAATAATCTTCTAGGACTTGGATGTCTAGGTCCCACTGGGTGTGCCAAAAATTGTTGACACTTGGATTTGCACCCTTAAGGAGATGATTATCTCTCCTCATCCAAACATAAAAATGGAATCATCTCTCTTGCTCTAGGTGATAATTCTGTTAAGATGAATCTCTAAATTAGGGGATAGCTGCCCTTGATGCACCTTGAAGCTCTTTCTAAACTAACAACTGTGTATGAAAAGGGAGAAAGGAAAAAACTAAGAAGACAAGTGGTGATGCACTACTATTTGATATCTTCTCACTTGACCAAAATCACTACTTAAAGACTAACAAAGTTTTTTCACACAAAAATCACAACTCTCTGTTCATTGTCAAATTAGTGTTTCACATGTTAGATTCGAGAAGGTATTTGACATTTAGGAGAGTAAGAGACAATTATAGGAAAGAATATAGTCTTAAACCACTTCTAAAATGTCTTAAAACTTATGAAATAATACTAACAAGGACCTGTAACAATACTCTTTCTGCACATTTGGTAGGCAATTGAGGATAACAGGTTAGGAAAGATAATCTTCACTAAACAAGAACAACACAATTCAGACCAATACACAATAATACATGTGAGTGGAAAATGACTTGTATTATTTCTTTAAGAGTTATCATTAAAAATCTAGCCAAAGTTTCACTTATACTAGCAGAGGCCCCAAATGAGTAGAAAGAATACATATATATATATATATATATATATATATATATATATATATATATATATATATATATATATATAGTTTTTTGGAAGAGGTTAAGCAAAGGGAAGTCTAAGGGTCACTTGGACATGTGTCACCTTGAGAATGGAAATAGTTAAATTGCATTATATAAGATGTTTCCTTTATGGTTATACCAGCATAATCAAATATTTTGAATTGTGTTTTGCTATATATGAGCTTAGCTATTGAAAATTTGTTTTTACATTAGTAGATCCTTGTTGGCTCATCAAGTTATAAAATTGTGTAACAACTCGAACTGTCAAACTACCTATTTTCACTTGTTGTGCATTAGATGCTCAGGATTCTACCATGTATCACCTCTACATTTGTATTCAAATTCCCCTGATTTTTTCTTTAACTACAATGGTTAGTCCTTGTAGCTTGAAATTGACATTCTGTGGGCTGTCATCTTTTGGGTATTTCTTTTAGATAATTTGTCCACGACCAATTTTCTTGAAATAATTCATTCGATTCATTTTGTTACCTTCTTTTACTTTAGCTTTGTGCTTAGTCTTTCATGCCCTTTGGAATTGCCATAGAAATTTAATTTGGACTTTTTATCCACAACTTATTTTTCTTGGTCTTTTATTTGTTTTAGGCTTTCTATGGACTCCTTCCTTTGGGCACAATGTCTGAAGGAAATCATTGGTTTTGGGCTTATTGAATTGGATCTTTGGATTTTGAATGACCCTTTTAGATTTTATATTTCTTTCTCTTTGGCCTTCCTATGGATACCCTTCGAAAGATATCACATACCCTTTGGAAGATTGAAAATGTAAGTGGACCTTTTAGAAATACAAATAGAGATTTTAGACTTCTTTGTTTGAACCTTTTCTTTTGAAAATACCTTTTGCTTCATGAAAATTCCCTTCAACTTTTTTGTTTGGTCCTTTTCTTGCAGACAATTTTCCCACAAGAATTCATCCCTTAATATTTTTGAAAGAATTCATTCTTTTGGTCTTTTCGCTTAGGGAACTTTTTAGATAATTTGCTCATTTCTTTCAGATTTTCTATAAAGACCCCTTTTGAAAATAACTCTTCTCTTCATATTTTTTGTTTGGCCCTTCAAATTTGTGAAAAATATCCCATCAAAAATATTGAAGTTCCCTTCTAAAAGGAACATACCATTCGAAAGAAATGTAAATGACCCCTTCGACTTGAAAGTGGCCTTTAGAAAAATATAAGTGTCCTTCAGAAAACCTATAGTTGTCCTTCAAAATTTTGGAGATGGTCCATTTAGCCTCAAATATACCCTTTAGAAACATGAAACATACCCTTTAAAATTTTGGAAACGGTCCACTTTCCCTTCAAAAATTTGTGATTGTCCTTTCAAAAAAATGAAAGAGACCACTTTGTCTTTGAGAGATTTCTTTTAGACAAATTATCTAAAAGAATTCATCACTTGGTTGGAAGAATACACTTAACAAAAAAGGGCCGCAGACAAAAAGTCTGAAGTAATTATTCAAAGGCTTAAGACACAAAACCTAAAAGAATTTCTCAAAGGCTTGGTAAAGACCAAAAAAAACTTTCCAAAATAATTAGGCTTGCACATTTTTTATGGGCTTGTATAGAACACTTCTTGCATACTAGACATGACCAAAGATATGTACTTAGGCATCTAAATTTTTAGATAGGGGGTGACCAATTTTGGCTTGAAAAGCCAAAATTTGGTCAATAGGTTGGCAAGATAGTTTTCAGTGAGGCATTTGAAAAGAGAGCTATAGAGATCATCAAGGTTACTTGAAATTTCATTTTTAAATTTCAAGTCAATTCCCTTATTTTTAATGTTTTAAAATTAAAGTATTTATTTTATTTATAAGTTTTCGACTTTAATTTGTTTGTAACTTCATACGTATTAGAGCTTTTGGTAATGGTTTTGTGCTTGGAGGATGGGGAACAAAACCCAATGGGTTACATTTATGAGTCCATCCATAAAATTATTATAGAGAGGATCATACTAGATTTTATTCCATTTGGGAGTTGGTTGATCAAAGGTGGAATAATCAAATCCACCAACCCATCCATACAATGGGGTACTACCTTAACCCCAAGTTTTCTATTTGGATGGCTTCAAAAATGCTAATGAGGAGGTTATGGAGGGGTTCTCAACATGTATTTATATTATCACACCTAGAATTGAGGTGAGGGACCTCATTATTTGAGACTTTTAGAACTAAAAGTATGCTAGAAGGACGCTCTTTTCTTTACCACTAGTTATTTGAGGAATAGGCACGTAGTCAATAAGTTATAAAAGAAGTTTTACTTATACCTTACCATTTCTAGATTTATAATTATTAATTACTTAAAAAAATTTGAATATATTATTTGTAGGGTCATGGTGGGAATATTGTGGTGGGATACCCAAAATATTCAAAAGCTAACCCTTCACATTTTATCTCAACCTTGTAGCACTTTTGGATGTGAACGCAATTGGAGTTTGTTTGATGCCATTCACAAAAAGCAACACAACAAGTGGAGTCAATAATGCCTCAATGACCTAGTTTCTATGCAATACAACCTTTGACATCACAAAAAAATTTGAGAAACACATCACACGATCCTATCAATATAGATGAGATTGATCCCTATAGTGATTCAATTGCATAGGAGGAAAAGGCCCCCATGTTCATAAAGGATGAGATTGCTGATTTTGAGAAGAAAGTTATGGAGGGTGCATTTATAATAGAAGGAGGAGATATTAGATTGGAATACATCCTTGAAGACGAGGTAAAGGTAAAGGTAGAACCATAAGTGAAAGTGTAACATTCTAGGTAGAGCGAGGCAGGGTAGTTAAGTGGTAAGATTAGACTTTCTTAATTTCCCTTAGTTTTATAGAGAGTAGTGATGAGGAAATTTTAGATTCTTCTAATTTGTACTTGTATATTATTGTATAAGTATCACTGTATCAATTTTTTGTTGACAACTTGACAGTGTCAATTGCATTCATATGATTATGCAATTTTGTACTTTATTTATATTCAAATCTAATGGAAAACACTTTCCCAATGTTTTATAGACTCATTTGATACATTTTTCAACTATAATTTATTTTAATTTATTTTGGATGTATTTAAGCATTTTGTTAATTTGTCAGTTATTCTCAATTAATTGACAACAACTATCGATTAATCATCGTTTAAAAAATTTCCTCCTTGGTGAGTACTCATGGGTTATGGTTATGTAAACTATGGGTTAAAGTATCCAAAGAATATTAATGATTGTGCTTATTTCTCTTAGAATTCACCAACAAAGCATTCTTTAAGGTTGATTCCTTTATAGAATCAAACTACATATATAAATTGTCATGCAATACTTTGCCATACAATATATAAAAATCCATATCTTTGTCCATAGCAATTTGAATGAAAGTTTCAAAAAATATACAAAATGGAGTAAGGCTCTAGCAAACATTTATTACCAATTCTTTGTAATTTACTTTTTGGTTGATGGCTACTAGTTGATCCTTTATGACTTTAAACTTCAACAAATGTTTTTTAAAAGTCTCCTCTTCTTGTAACTTGAGTGGAAACATCAAATTCCTTGAGTAACATGCCCTTGTGATATTAATAATATCATTATAATTTTTCTTTTTCTTCCACATCTCTAGGTATACGTGAAACTTTATATTTCAAAAAAGATTTCATTAGTAACAAATAAATACCCAAACCTTCCATGTTCTTTAAAAAATGTTCTCATCTTGATTTAATGTATACAGTTAAACTTGATTCTTGGGTAATTTCTTGTTGATAACCACATCAAACTCCCTATACACATAAATGCTTACCATTCAATTTTTTTCAAATTGTGAGATTTTCACCATTAAAACCTTGCAATTACAACCATATGCAAGTATGATTTCCAAAAAGAATGAAGGGGAACTAAAAGGCATATGTCACACTTCCACACTTTTGTGCTCGTTATTTTATTAAATATAAAGTTTTTACCCTCAGTTGGAAAGGTTTTATAACCAACCATTAGTTAAACATCAACTAATAGCTATTTAATAACTTTAACACCCTCCCTTAATAACTAATCTAGAAACTACTCCAAGTCTATCCCAAAATTATGTAAACACAATGGGAGCAAAGAGTTTTTTATTACATTTACGAACTGTTCTAAGGATATTAAAATGAAATATGCAATCATCTAACACTTTTTTTCTAGCCAATATAAGAACTTCATTATAGATAAAAATCAAACATGATAGACAACAGCAAAACAAAGATTTGACTGAGTAGATAAAAGATGTATAAAGTTGTCTACCAATTCATTATAGGGTGATTCATTGACTAGTGATGAATCATCATTAGTTGATAACTTCAACTTGACCTCCATTGTTCTAAATTCAAAATCTTCGAGATGTTTCTCAAACAAAGTATATTAGGCTCATGGATCCAATGTAAGTTGATACAAGGACTTAATCATCTTTCAAACTAAATGATCATGAACAACCCCAAAACCTTCAAGTTGCACCATGTAGACCTCTTTGTCGAAATTGTTTCTAAAGAAACCAAACTAAGTTGTTATGGAGAGAAACCATTGAAATGTGATCATTTTCATAGTAGCAGTAAAAATCAACTCCTTAGTAATAGTATAGAATAACAAAAGAGAACACCAAAGAAGTAGAGCTTCATGCAATTAGAGGAGATAGAGAGCAAATTTTCTATATGGATCAATGGAACCATGGTCCAACACCAAATTTTATGAGTGATATTGTTATTTTATGAATAAAACCTGCATCAAGTAAATATATTATTATTTTGGCTTAGATACTAATTTGATGTGTTTAGATAGTAGGGACAAATCATGAGTTGCAACGATCACATCCAACCCATGACAACTGTAATGGTTGAATGTTGTAATCCATAGTAACTAAGAGGTTGGGAGTTGCAACTTATAATAACCATTGATGGGATCCCATAGCAATTGGAGATAAAATTGATGAACACATAACATAAACAACATTACTGATGGATCCCATGGCAATTATAGGCATAAATGGATCAAATCATAGTAATTGTATGATAGTTGTTCTAGACTATAACATAACCATAATGGTTAAACCATAGTGTCATGTTGTTACACATGATAAATTACAGTGGTTAGTTGAGAATGAAGATAGATCCTATAATCTAGAAAGAACATATTAATGACCAAATACATCATTTACATGTCCTACTCTATGGATCATGTTTTTCCATTATTGTAACCACGTAAGTAATTACCCTGTTCTCTGGTGAAACTAATTATTTTGCCATGTAGCATGAATAAGCTATCTCCATAGATTATTTTTTAACTAGATGAGAAATAGTAAACCTACCTCCTCTATTTAAGAAATATGGAAAAACATAGAAGTAATGAAGTTTTGAATACTGAAGTACATAGAACATAAAGAGTACATTCTAAATTATTTGTAATCTTTTACTATATCAATACTTGAATTGATATAGAACCCTTTATGAAAGAGGAATTGGTTTGACTTAAATCAATCATTTAAAAGGGGAGGATTGGAACTCAACTTTTACTTAAGAGGGCCCCCTCAGAAGAACTTGTTATGAAGATCTTGATCTGTTAGTTTAGTTGTTATTTATGTTGTGTGAATAGTACAATTTCCTTTTGAAGTTTATACGTGCGTTGAATTTCTTAATTTTATTTAGTAAAGGTATTTGATACTTATATGAGTGTTATTTAAATTTGTCATAAAGATTCCAACCGATAGATCAATAGTTCATTTCATTTTCAGCAAACGTGATTTCATTTCTAGCAATTGTGATTTTCTTTCTAGCACTTTACTTTCATGTAATTTATTTTATGATAGGCATATATGAATGAGATGTAAATCCCCTTTTCATGATAGGCACCTTTAGTTTGAAATGGTTTCCACTTTTTTTTTCCATCCAAACACCTTGCACATATATCTTATTTTTCCTGGGTAGTAGGCAAAGTAAAAGCCACATTGGTTCTGCAAGGTTTGGCTAAGTATTCAAGGTTGAGATGTCCAAATCTCTCTTACCAAAAAATTTTGGTATTACCCTCCACAAATAATACATGTAAGTTTATTGTGGTAGGATCAACAATCCTACACAATCCACCTTGCCATTGCTTTGAGCTACTACTCTATCAAGTTTTATATTAGACACAATATACTTCTTCCTAATTAATTTCACTAAAATGTTGGGATTTTTAGTTATTTAAAAAATTGATAGGATATTTATATTCACTATATGAACATAAATAAAAATTTTTACTATGAATTTTACAACATTATTCAGTACCATGTATATCTTTTATACCTTGTACAATGTGTGATCTTCCCTCACCTAATGAAACTATAAAAAAATACTTGTTTTTGTTGTAAATTTGAAATAGTGGTCCCAAAAAAAGGTAAAATGTTTGGATGCACCATAATAAAATAACCATCAACTAGTGGTATTTCCATTTCAAAATAATTCCATGAGAGTATGTTCTTCTTTAGAATCTCATTCATCTTCAACTATTGCCACAATTTTCTTCAATTTTGACGTATTGTCGTGATAAAGAGCATATTATCGGTTCTAAAAATATTTTTTGAGATGCATAACCTTATGATAGTAATTAAATTTTAATTGATATCTAGAAGCATACCCTCCAATATTATGTTTCTACTTCCCCTTTGACTGAGTAACAACTGCACTCTCTATTTATCAAGAACTAGAGTCACTAGTTTATGCATACTTGCATTTATTCTACAACAAACATGAACTAACTTGATCAAGGTCAACATTTGGATTTATGCCATCAAGTATAAATCCTATAGAAGTGATTCATAGGCGGGCATCATGTTGTTCAAAATAAGAGTAACCAAGTTTTTATCATCCACCTTTTTTTTAATGATAGTGAGCTAGTCTCAGATATCTTTCATCTGAAGAATATGTTCTTATAGGGCCCTGCTCTCATTCATATTTGTAGGAAACAAAAGATTATTCAAGTATAGGATTCTACTTTTCTCTGAACATTCATACTTGTTTTAAATATTGGTCCAAAGCACACTTGAAACAATGACATTCTAGACCTCAGGTATCAAATCATCTAAAATAGATAACTTAAACAATAAAAGAGCCTCCTTATGATGTTTACCATATTTGGAAAATTTTATACTAGGTTTTGATCCTTGTCAATAATTATTTTATCACAATCATGATATTCTATAATTTTTAAAATCATATTACTCTAGACATTATAATTTTGTCTAGTTAATTTTTGCACCTTAGATAGAATTAAAATATGAATATTGGTCATTTTATTGCCTACAAATGTTGTGAAAATAACGATTGCATCGACTATCTATAAAATTTTTCCAGATTTGCCTAAGAAAAAACCTATTGTCTCTAATTATGAAAATTTAACTTTTATTCTAATCTTGATTTCTAATGGAAATCATGACCTCATAGTCTTGTCTATTACAATTTCCTTTCATTATTTTAGATTAAGGTAAAAATAGGTTTTGAAGGGGCCCCAAAACCCTTTACAAATCAAAAAATAAAGCAATAAAAACTGCCTGGATAGGCAAACCCACTGAACAACAGTAGAAAAACCAAGTTTTACATGGACCTGAAACCCCCAAGATAAACCAGACAAAGCTCCCCAGGTTTTTCAAAAAACCTGAAACCTAAACAAAAAAACCAGGCACTACGACTTGAAATAGGAACCCAAGTTTTACAAGGACCTGTAACCTTAAAAAATCCATGCAATAATAGATCTACACATTTTAGAACCACGTTAACATGAGGAGGGGTATATGGGAGCTGTATTAACGTCCACCTTCAGACCCCATCCCCAACCAGACAAACCCCAGAACTAGCACCACCATCGCTCCAGACGTCCATCTGATCATCAACCCATTCTCCCCCTCTACAAAACACAGAGGCAACACCGCCTTGGCAATCCAAATTTCATCGAAAGACATCTTGAAGCACTTCTTCATGAGCTACGACCCCATAGACGGAAGGCAATGGTGAAAAACTGGATCTGAAAACCACCCCCAACAAACACATCTTTAATCGAGCCCCTAGGGTTATAGTAGAAATAGAGCCCCTCCAGATCTGCTATTAACACAACATCTACCACCACAGGGATCCGTTCAAATCCCTCCCCACGGCCAAACCCTCTCCAAGCTTGCTGGTCGAGAAACACAATGGCCAACACCATGCCATGCGCTGGTATGACAGTCCAAATAGGAAAAAAATTTCCCCTTTCGTGCAAAAAAATCGACCCATTGCCGCACCGCGCTCACCACCAAGGAACCCATAAGCTCCGGGACCTAGCCTCCAAAAACCATGGCCGCGGAGGTAAGGGTTTCAGTGCGGCCGTATCCGCGGCCGCGCTCCCAATTTCCTTTCATTGTTAGTAATGACACCCTCTTTTAATTTGGAAATTTGTGACTGTAAATCATATAGGAAATTAGGATTTATTCTTATGACATAATGATTTGACTACATATGAAATTAAACATAAATATTATTTGTCAAAGTATGCAAATAATAGTTTAGTAGACTTGTTTGAGTGGTAAGGTGAGTGATTACCATAAAAAAATATAGGTGTCAAAACCTATTGGGAAAGATCTGTGTGTTAAAGCCACAATGTTAATGTGGTCCACCCATGTATGTGTCACTGGGGCAAATAAATAATTCCACAAAATAAAATTGGAGCACATTAGTATTTTTAATGGAACTAGAGCCTCCTATTCTCCAAGTATTTTAGCAATAAAAAATACGTGAAACATAAATAACATAAATGAAAGAAAACATCAACAAAGATTTATAGAAAGATTTTTTGAGTCATGTAGATCGTTGATTTAAATACAAGCATTATTTTGGTAGCTAAATGTTTAATGTTATTATTAGCCTCTTATCAAATTTAGGTATTTTATTAATGATTATTTAGCTAAGTTGGTTGTAGTTGACCATTGCATTTCAATTTGACAAACATTGGGTCGTTTGTCATGTAAATAGAATTATGCATGTTGGGTTAAGGGTTATTGGAGAATTAATCTTATGTGGGTAATTTAGGCTAGTTTAGGATTATCTTAAGTCATGAATTATTTGTGTACATTTATTATATTATATATGCACTTATCCTAGATTTATGAGGTGGCTCTCACCTCTCTTGTCCACTTACTGAATTTGGGAGTTACTTGCAAAAGTAATTCCTCCTCCCACATATCACACACATCATTCTCACTAGTAAGAGGATTAGGACACTTCGCACACACATGAAACTTGGTCATGTAACTCTTTTTTCTCTTCTTGCTATATTTAAATAGCTCTTCTCTCCCATTCTTAACACATCAATCTTGTTGCACAGTATTGCTCTTGTATTCTTGTAATGCTCTTTTGGCTTAAATCCATTCTTCTCCTTATCCCCTAAATTATAATTACTATGTGTTTGGAGATTCATTACTTAAAGGATTATATTAATATTGTGGAATTTTTATTCATTTAATAGTTTTCCCACTTGTAAAACCTCTTGTCTCATATTTTTTGGTTTGCTCACTTTTCAAGGTAACATTGTTCCTTTAAGCATTTTCATTGCTTGTTTTCCATGTTAATCTTTCGATCTTTGGAAATAATTCTATTATGGTATCATAGCCACATATTTGTTAACATTGAAAATTGAGTTATTTTTAGGCCATTCAGTGGAAAAGAAATATTTTTCTATTTTTTTAACCAATGTTTTTTTTGCTTCTCAAGCTGCATAAAGTACTTGGAAGGAATTTTTTGGAGCCTTTTATGAGAAATGGCTCATGGCATTATATTTTTTCAAATTTTTCTTCAATATTCTATTTTTGTCTACTTTTTATATTTGAGTACTAACCCCTATTTTTTATGCATAGCTCTCTTAAAAGGTTTGAGCATTCTTGGAGCATTCTAGTTTACTTCATATACTTGAGTATTTTATTCTGGGTCTTTTGGATTATGCATTAGTTTAGAGTTTTTCCCTTTTTGTGTAATTTTATGCATTGGATTTTTCTTTGATTCTATTTGGTTTTAGTTGCCACTATCTGTGACATTTACATTGTGCAAAGTCCTAGTCCTCTTGCACCAATATTTATATGTTGCTCCTTATATTTTTGAATGCAGTCTTGTAACATCTTTGGTTTAGTGTTAGTGCAGTCTATTTTATTTTAGTGTTAGTGCATTGTGAAAAGTCCTAGTCCTTTTACACCAATATTTATATGTTGTTCCTTATATTTTTGGATGCAGTCTTGTAACATCTTTGGTTTTAGTGTTAGTGCAATCTATTTTATCCTAATATTATGCCATATCTCTATTATTGTTCTTGTGTAGTTTCTTATTTTTTTAGATTTTTGTGATTTCATTTTTTTTTAATCTCCTTTATGCAGTCTTAAATCATGATATTGTCTTTAAGTTTCTATCTTTTCTTTAATTCTTTTTGTGCTATCTCTATTCCTTCACTTTTAATGTAGTCCTCTTGTGACTGCCTTCATATTTTTGTGCAACTTCATTGCTACTGGTTAATTCCTTATATGCAATATGTATTTTTCATTCTTGCACTCTTGTTACCATTTTAATCTTGTAATTTCATCATTTTTTTGTTCCTTTATTGTCTTTTGTCTATCAGCTTAAATCCTTATTGGCTTAATTCTTTTATCTCAGTTGTTAGGCACCTCAGTCTATCTTTTGAATTCCTTTTATCAAATCAATGCAAGTTTGTTATTTCTCTCTTAGTATAATGAATACATGATAATAAATGTATCCCAACTATGGTAAATTGAAGTTTTAAAATTAAAAACTTTCATCTCTTTCCACTGTACTTATTCTTTGATTTAATTATTTTTTCAAAAGAATCTTACATTTCTTTCCTTCTTAATCTTTTCTTAGTATTAAGTTACGTTAGTTATTTATGCCATTGAACGAATTCATTTCACTCTAAATCTAATAAGGTATTTGTAATGCATTTTATACTGTGTAAATTGTTCAGTCTAAATTTACTTATAGTAATACTTGTCTAATTCATTTATGCAAAAAAATAAAAATATAGACTTTATTATTATTCCACTTCAAAATAAAAATATCTCAAGTATTGATTATACTATCAATACACTTTCCTTACCATTGTTATAATATTTTACATAAAGATTTGGTGTTTTGGTGTGGACTTACATTTACAACTTAATTACTGCATTTTTTTTCCTAAATTGCTACATGAATTAAATTAAATATTTTGGAAATTAATTTTTTATGCTTTAAAGTATAAATTTTAAATTAATTCATTTTATTTACATTCATCTTGTAATAGATTTTGAACTAATTAATTGCATTAGGATTTTGGTCTCACTGAATTAGTGATTTTAATCACTTTTCAACTTTACTTCAACTTATTTTTTATAAGGTAATTTACTTGTGCAATGGCTTTCAAATTAGCCATTTTTTTAACATTTAAGAAAACTATGCAAACTCTTCAAAAATGATTAAATTATCACTCTTAAACATCAAATTTCATGTCACAATGACACTTTAAATGATTTATAAGTATCTTTTATTGAGCAAATAACAACTATGCAATCTTCTATTGACACTTTAAATGCTAAATTTACATCTTTTGTACATGATAATATCTCTCATAATGAACTTCATTGTGATCTTAAAACAATTTTCACTCCTTTGGACACTCCTAAATTTGACTTAAAAATAATGCATTTCATGGGGTATTCGGGTGGTGGTCTTGGTAAAAATGAAACTGGTAATCTTGAACCTCTTTTGCTTCACTCTAGTGAAAATTATAGGTTTTGATTTTAATGATTTAACTACTTCTAATATAAATTCAGAATTGTATTGTTCTCATTATCAAAAGACTTATAATGCAACTTATTTTGATTATAATGCTTGGAATGTTTGTGTGATAAACCTTTTGCTTATTATGGAAAGCATGGCCATCATATCACTAAATATTAGAAATTACATCCATGAAAATCTTGTAGTAAATCCACTCACAACACTTTGCATTGTTGGAAATGAATAAATCTTCTAGGTCTAAGGTTAAATTAGTTTAGATTCCTAAAGATAATGTTTTTTATAGATACTTTAATATATCTTATTGTGACAATTCTTTCATTGCTTCACATAGAATATCCTTTGCAAGAGACATCTTCTTTGTCTCCATTTTGATAAACTCGAACTCTTATCATGCATTCCTTATTTTTTGTTACAAAAGAAATATGATTTTGATTATTTTGACTAACTTCCTCCTCATGTAGGGTTTCATACTTTGTGATGGAAGTTATCTTTGATTTATTTTCCTTGTTGTCCATCTAATTTTATTAAATTATGTATGGAGATTGTATTTTTTGGCATCTTGTTTACTTAGCTCAAAATATTTGTGTTATCTTATTTATTTTTCAAGGTTTCATGGATCATTTCTCATTCTTTTTTGTATTTGTTCCATTATGAATTGAGTACCTTGTCCAAAGAGTATTCTTAGAGTTTTTTGATAAACACACTTTCATTCTTGTGACTTTTAATGACACCTTCTCTTATAATTTTTCAATCTATTATAATTCCTCTTGAAGGAAGTTTCTATTAAGGTGGAGTATTATGTAATTTCAACTCCTTTCCTTGTTTATAAAAGTTTTTTTCCATTTATGTAACTTCAAATTAAGCTTGAGGGGGAGTGTTGGAAAATTATCTTTATGCTAGTTTAGGTTTATCCTAAGTATTATTTATGTGACATTTATTAATTATCTTCTCATGCCTTTCTCTTTTTATCTAACCATGCCAACCTCTTTCTATAATCTTTCTTTGTATGACCCTTATTTCCACAAAAATAATACCTAATATTTGACTTACAAGTGTTATTACCTGAAGCGGTTGAAGCATAGATTACATACTCATTAGTTAATCATGGAAATTTGGGTGAAACCAGTAATCACCACTCAAACTCATCAGTTACTTTTTGGCTCTTGATGAGTATTGGCACAATACTCACTAGGTACTTGTGATTAATCATGAGTATCCATACTCTCCAAGAGGCTTGTACATGTCTTGTACATGACTGGACATGTCCATTCCTACCAAATGCATCATGGATGTTGAAAAAATGCTATAAAAACATTATTTTTTGCCTTAAAATTCATTCAATCCCCCTCATTGAATTCACACAACATTTAGAGCATTTAGAGTGAATTGGAAGGATAAAAATTTAACAAACACATATCCAAGTTAGTACATTTTCCATGCATGTAAATGAATTGTAATTTAATTCTAAACATGTTTCATACATGTTCATGTATTTTTTTCATTTCTATAATTTTTATTTAGAATTTATGCACATTTTTTCTTGATTTTTGAATAAAATGTTATTTTTTATTGTTAATATACAAATTATGGTTTTCGTTTATCATTATAATTTATGTTTATTGTATAAATCATTCAAAATGTCTCAAATTTTTGTCCGTGTTATCAATCATAATGTATCCAATTGCATAAGCCTAAGGGTTAGATCAAGGTGTTTAAAGTTACAAATTTAAAATGTAAGGTTATTTTTTAAAATATTGTATTTTAATTTGTTTTAAACATTTTTATTTTTATTTATTTTTTAATGTTGTTTTGAACATATTTGCAGGTTCATCATTAGCATACAATGTCATTTGGTAGTGCATCAGGGTCAGAATGAGTAAGTGGTAGTCAATCAACTCCCCTTAATGCTCACACCACCGCTTGTAAGTATGTCATATGGGTTGGAACATCTCAGACAACTACAATTTATTTATTTTATATGAATAAGATTTTAGGAGGCATCAATCATTTGAAGAACCATATTTCATGCATTCCTTGCCATGATGTCACATATTGTCCTAGTGTAATGAAAGAGGTAAAATAAGAGATGGTTGTAGAGCTTGCATTGCTAGATGAAAAGAAAATAGAGAGGACAAGGATATAGGCAGCCATAACAATGATCATTGCTCTTGCATTAGTAGAGGAAGAAGAGATAACTATGATATAAATTATGGGCTCTACTTGTGGTTCACATAAGCATCTAAGCACATCAACTTCATCAGTTAGAGCTAGATACACATTTTTTGTGTGCCTAGAAACACACCTGTGGCACAACCTTCACTTCAAAGTACATGATGGAATAATGAGGCTCATGTAGAAGGAAATAAATCATGTGAAATTTTGTATTACTTAAATAACCTTCCTTTCAATGTGGTGGGGAGCCCATATTGATAATATATGGTGGAAACATTGACAATTGTAAGAAAAATGTACAAGGCACCCCCTCCAAGAGACTTAAGTCACAGGTTGCTCTGAAATGAAGTTGAAGATGCAAAGGTAATTGTGACAAATAAAAAAAGGTTGTGGTGAAAGTTAATATGTACCATTATTTCAAATGGATAGACTAATGAAAATAACTGCACCCTCATCAATTTTTTGGTGGGATCTAGGCTTTTTATAGTCCATTGATGGATCTAACAAGACAAAAAATGCAAAAAATTTGAGCTTAATGCTTGAGCATGTTGTTTTAGAGGTGGGCATCAATAATGTTGTCCAAGGTATCAAAAACAATGTAGAAACATATGTGGCAACTAGGAGACTTCTGAATAACAAACATCCATCACTCTTATGGACCCCTTGTATGGCCCATTACCTTGGGTGTGACTGATTGTAGAATCTAGAAACATCATATATATATATATATATAATCACCCTTGAGTACACAATTTGATGAGAGAGCACACCAAGAGGAAATAGGTGTCACCAGGTTTACAATGTGCTTTCTTATGTTGTAAAGTATTTGTAGTTTGTTGACTCTTTTGAAGTAGATATTTGTGAATCAAGCATAGATGGACTCATCATATTCAAAGAAAGGTGATGAGATCAAGATTGGAAAGATAGTTCTCAATGAGAAATTTTAAAAAAGTGAGTTACAGAGATTGTCAAAGTTACTTAAAATTTCATTTTTAAATGTCAAGTCGATTCCCTTATTTTTAATTTCTTAAACTTAAATTATTTATTTTATTTATAAGTTTATGACTTTGATTTGTTTGTAACTTTTTAGGTTTTAGATCCTTTTGTGATGATTTTACGCTTGGTGGATGGGAAGCAAAACCCAATGGGTTAAAATTATGAGGTCATCCATAAAACTATTATAGAGGTGATCATACTAGATTTGATTTCATTTGGGAGTTGATTGATCAGAGGTGGAAAAATCAAATCCATCAACCCAGACATAAAATGGGCCACTACCTTAACATCAAGTTTTCTATTTGGATGCCTTCAAAAATGCCAAGGAGGATGTTATGGAGGGGATCTCAACATGTATTGAGAGTATGACACTTGGAATTAAGGTGACGAACCTCATTATTTTAGACTTACAAAACTACAAGTAGGCTAGAAAGAGGTTTTTTAATTCACCATTAACTATACGAGGGATAAGAATGTAGTCATGAAGTTATAAGAAAAAAGTTTTTACTTGTACCTTACTAGTTTTAGATTTATAATTATTAATTAGTTAACAAAAATTTGAATATATTTTTTACAGGGTTGTAGTGGGAAGAGTGGGGTGGGAATACCCAAAAAATTTAGAGGTTAGCTCTTTGCATTTTATCTCAACCTTGTAGCACTTTTGGATGTGAACACAATTGGATTTTGTTTGATGTCATTCACAAGAACCAACACAAGAAGTGGAGTCAACAATGCCTCAATAACCTAGTTTTTTTTGCAATATAGCCTTTGTCATCGCACAAAAAAGTTGAGAAACACATCATAGGGGCCTATAAATCTAGATGAGATTGATCCCTACAGTGATTGAATTGCACAAGAGGAAAAGTCCCCCATGTTTAAAAAGGATGAGATTGTTGATTTTGAGAGGTAAGTTATGGAGGGTGTAGTTAAAAAAGAAGGAGTTATTGGATTATAAGACATATTTGAAGATGAGGTAGAGGTATAGGTGGAACCACAAATGTAAACTCAACTTTCTAGGTAGAGTGAGGTGGGGAAGCTGAGTGGGAGGATTAGATTTTATCAATTTCCCTTAGTTTTCTAAAGAGTAGGAATGAGAAAATTATAGATACTTCTAATTTGTACTTATAGATTATTGTATAAGTATCATTGTATCAATTTGTTGTTGGCAACTTGATAGTGTTAGTTGCATTTGTATGATTATGTAATTTTGTACTTTATTTGTATTCAAATCTAATAGAAAACACTTTCCCAATGTTTTACAAACTCATTTGATACATTTTGCAATAGTAATTTCTATTTTTCTTTTTTTGGGATGTATTTAAGCATTTTTTGGATATGTTGATTATTCTTGGTTAATCAAAAATACTTGTTGATTAATCACCATTTAAAAACTTACTCCTTGATGAGTACTCATGGGTTACGGTTATGTAAACTATGTGTTGAGTTATCTAAATAATATTAATGATTGTGCCTCTTTCTCTTGGAATTCACCAAAAAATCACTCTCTAAGGTTGATTCCTTTATAGAATCAAACTACATATTTCAATTGTCATGTAATACCTTGCCATACAATCTATCAAAATCCATATCTTCTTTTGTAGAAATTTGATTAAAAGTTTCAACAAATATACAAAATGGAGAAAGGCTCCAAAGAACATTTATTACTAGTTCTTTGTCATCTACTTTTTGGTTGATGGATGTTAGTTGATCCTTTATGCCTTTAAACTTCAACACATGTTTTTTAAAAGTCTCCTCTTCTTGCAGCTTGAGTGGAAACATCAAATTCCTTAAGTAACATGCCCTTGTGATATTGATAATCTCATTATAATTTTTTTTCTTCCACATCTCTACGTATATGTGAAACTTTATATTTCAAAAAAAAATTCATTAGCAACAAATAAATACCCAAAATTTCCATGTTATTTGAAACAAAGTTCTTTATCTTGATTTAATTTAGATTTTTTAACTTGATTCTTGGGCAATTCATTTTTTATAACCGTATCGAACTCCTATACACATAGATGCTTACCATTCTATTTTTTCAAATTTGAGATTTTCACCATCAAACCCTTGGGATTACAACTGTAAGCAAGTATGATTTACAAAAGAATGAATGGGAACTAAAAGGCACATAGCACACTTCCAAACTTGTGTGCTCATCATTTTATTAATTATAAACTTGTTACCTTCAATTGGGAAGGTTTGATAACCTCTCATTAGTTAAACATCAACTAATAACTATTTAATAACTTTAACACCCTCCCTTAATAACTAAACTAGAGACTACTTCAAGTTCGTCCCAAATTTTTGTAAACACAATGGTAGTAAAGAGTTTTATTATTACATTTATGAACTATTATAAGGATATTAAAATGAAATATGCAATAATCTAACACTTTGTTACAAGCCAATATAGGAACTTAGTTATAGATAAAAGTAAAACATGATAGCCAACAACAAAACAAAGATCTAACTGAGTGGATATAAGATATATAAAGTTGTCTACCAATTCATTGTAGGGTGATTCATTAACCAATGATGAATCATCATTGGTTGATAAATTCAACTTGACCTCCATTGTTATGAATCTATAATCCTAGAGATGTTGCTCAAACAAAGTATACTAGGATCATGGAGCCTACATAAGTTCATAAAGGTACTTAATCATCTTTCAAACTAAATGATCATGACCAACCTAAAAACCTTCAAGTTGTACCATGTAGACCTCCTTGTCTAAATTTAAGCTAGAGAAACCAAACTAAGTTTTTGTGGAGAGAAGCAATTTAAATGTGATCAATTTTGTAGTAGGAGTAAAAACCAACTCCTTCGTAATAGTGGGAGTAAAAACCAACTCTGTAATAGTAGTGGGAGTAGAAACCGACTCTTCAATAGGAAAAAAACCATTTCCTCATTTATCCCCTCCTGTTGGGAAATACCTCTCACAACAAGATGAGCCTTGTACTTGTCCTAAGTACAAATGTGGTCTAATGAGTCAAGGAAATTATCCATTAAAAGACTTACTAATAACCTCTCATGTTGACTCCTCGCTATCATTCAAGTATATAAAGTTGTCCTTTGTCATCTTTTATCAAATAGTACTAAATGAATATGATGTGCATGTCTTTATGTTTTATGAGTAATATTGTTATTTTATGAATAAAACTTGCATCAAGTAATTATATTATTATTTTATATTAACTACTAATTTGATGTGTTTAGATAGTAGGGAAAAATCATGAGTTGTAAGGATCACATCCAATTGGTGATAACTATAATGGTTGAATGTTGTAACCCATAGTAACTATGGGGTTGAGGGTTACAACTTGAAATAACCACTAATGGGATCTCATAGTAATTGGATATATAATTAATGAACACATGACATCAAAAACATTACTGATGGATCCCATAGCAATTGTAGGCATAAAGGGATCAAACCATAGCAATTGTATGATAGTTGTTCTAGCCTATAACATAACCATAATGGTTAAACCATTATGCCATGTTGTTGAACATGCTGAGTTGTGGTGATTAACTGAGAATGATTATGGATCCTATAATCTAGAAAGAATAGATCAATGACTAGACACATCATTTATATGTCCTTCTCTATGGACCGTGCTTTTTCATTGGTGTAACTGCATAACTAATTATCCTATTCTCTGGTGAAACCAATTAGTTTTCCATGTAGCATGAGTAAGTTGTCTCCATATATATTTTTTTAAGTAGATGAGAAATAATAAACCTTCCTCCTTTATTTAAAAGAAGATGGAAAAACATAAAAGTAATAAAGTTTTGAATAATTAAGTACATAGAACATAGAGAGTACATTCTAAATTCTTTGTAAAATTATATTATAGCAATACTCACATTGATATAGGACACTTTATGCAAGAGGAATTAGTTTGACATAAAGTAATCATTTTCAAGTGGAGGATTGGAACTCAAATTTGACTAAAGAGGGCCCCCTTAGAAGAACTTGTCATGAAGATCCCGATCCATTAGTTTAGTTGTTATTTATGTTGTGTGAATAGTATAGTTTCCTTTTGAAGTTTATATGTGTGTTGAATTTCTTAAGTTGATTCAGTAAAGGTATTTGATACTTGTGTGAGTGTTATTTAATTTCCTCATAAAGCTTCCAACCCATAAATCAATAGTTCATTTCATTTCCATTAAATGTGATTTCATTTCTAAGAAGTGTGATTTCCTTTCCAATACTTTACTTTCATGAAATTTATTTTATGCAAAAATGCTTTATTATACACAACTTATAGTCCTTCAATCTCTAGAAAGAACTAGTGTTACATATATAGCATTGACACTTTACTAAGTATATAGACCCCAACTTGACAATTGATGAAAGTAGCATAAATGATAAACTAAGTGGCTTCCCCATGAAGTACATCTATAGGGTTGAACGTGAGGGATTGGAATTCATGAGTTTAATCAGGGAGTTGATTTTGCTTATTAGTTTGGTGTCATTGTTGAGGATAAGTGTCAAACATTAGATATTAATAAAGTTGAGTTATATTCTTGATTTCAATTTCCTACTTTATTATTTAAAAATTTCTTGATTTATAGTGTTATAATTTTTTCCCGTACATTATGAATTTCAATTTCTATGAGTTAGAATTAGAAAAAAAAGAAAAATCTCATTCAAGACAAACCCTATGTAGGATAGGTAAGGCATAATCATAAATTAGGATTGATTGATTTGTACATAATGAGGATGAGACTATTCATGTGGAATCTCACCAAGAAGCTTGAACTTTACTATTGAGAAATAACCATCACTTGCAATGATCACAAGTCAAGAAAGAATGCCAATATTTAAACAAAGGAGATAGTACTAGAGGAGTTCTTGGCTGAATCATCAACTATCCCTTGAGAAGCTAGATTAAATGTCAATAGAGGAATTCTTGGTTGAGTTTGAAAAATAATCCAAGATCAAGAAAATTGAAGACCCTCATATCTTCGAGGACACCTTTGCACCATTTTAAAGAGTCCCTATTTGACCACCCTACATCCAAGAATCTAGTATTCAATCCCCTTCAACCTCACCAAAATTCCTCTCTAAAATAGAACTCAGATCCCTTATAGCCCCAATAAAAAAAATTGGAACTATAGAACTTTCTAAACTCACTAAACCAGTTGAACAAATCATTACTATTGAACTCTTGAAAGAATTTCTAAAAAGTCCCACTGCATCACCCATAATTAGAAGGTTTTCATCTCCCTTGAAGAAGTCTAAAACCACCACTCACTACACACTCGAGGATAAAAATTTATGAAGGCTATGAAGCATGGGTAGATGAAATGTCTAGATTATAAGTATTTCAAAATACCATGGGGGACCAACAAGGAGAAAACTCATTCAGTGAATCCACAACTTTTGAGTTTTTCATCAATACCTCTTCTATTAATGCACCTATGAAAAATATTCCTCTTTTTAAATTTCCCAACTTAAAATGAATGGTTAGTGAGAATCATGACAAATTCCACCTTGATTTTGACATCATATGTCATAGTTATAGCTAAAATAGGGATGCTCAAAACTCAAATTATTTCTAGACACCCTTAAGGATGGAGCCTTGAGATGGTTTATGCGACTAGGTAGATATGTGATCTCCACTTGGTCCAAAATGAAAATTAAATTTCTCTCCTATTGGAAACACAATGACTAAGAGAGGGGGAGGGTGAATTGGTATTCAAAACATACATTTAATTCCACATATCATTCATGAGCCATTCATACATACATGTAGATCAATCACAATATGAGCAACCATACATATGAATAAGAAAACATCATATATTTGGGAATACCTCAAGGGGAATAAAACCCACCGATATCTATAAATTGACTATAATCCTATAAGATAAAATTTTTTAGTGAAGCACAACTCCAGATGGAGCACCAACCCCAACTAGCGAAACACCCACTTAAATAGGCTTTAACAAGCACTCACTTGCAAGGAGCAACCAACCCCCTAGATGAATCATCACAAACTAAAAAAATTGATTTTTTTGATCACCTTTAGAACAATTTATTTTTCAACCAATAGATTATGACCACCTCTTTATCTCTTCACACTCTTATCCCTCTCAAACTATCTTCTAGGCCTCTTTGCTCAACTAGGTCTCTTTCAGATTGATAAGGTCATATGACCTTGATATTCATATTCAGAACTCCTATAAGATATTCATGAAAAATAATATACATTACTCTAATGGTCTATAAAATATTCTTCCACTTAATAATATTTTATCGCATTCATTCCTATATCCAATCCACTAACTAGCCAATTAGGCCTAAAAGGCCTTGGTTTTATACAAGCCTCTTGCTCATACACCTCTTGGTTGGAAACACACACTTTCCAAATTATATTTTCCACACATTAGGCCTTAGGAAATGTTAAAATTAATAATTAATCATTACATTAGGTTGGCCATTACTCAAATAGATCAAATCCTTCTTTAAGTCTCATGAAGACCTAATTCCATTAGGCCTACTTTAGAGCATGTGACACTTTGATTTTATTGGAACACTTTAAAAATAAACACATATTAGGAAAATATAATATAACAATAAAATTGGCCGTATACAACATCTTATAATCACCATGACACTTTTTAGGTTCAACCTCCACTAGAAACACTCTATTAGCACTGTTCACATTAGGCCTTAAAACACATAGAAAAGTTTGTCTTGAACAACTAAAGATAACACATAATTTATCCATATAACAATTAAAAAAAAATTCACTTACATATAATATACATTATCTCAAAAATATAACTATATGCATTAGATACTTCCACTCAGGAGATAAGGCTTCAAGAACACCTTTATAATTCACTCAGTTAGAACTACCAAAATACCTCAAAACATAGTCATGATGATTTTAAAATAAAACACCTATGAAGACACATTAAAATAATCATAATTAATTAAAAATATTATATGACATATTTTTAACATCCTTAGATACAAAACCCATATTATCTAATGGCAAATATTGGTCTTTCAGACCAATCTCATGACCTTATATCTCACTATCTTATTTGAAAAAAATAGGTCAACATGCGAGAAACATTTTCACCATATTAACTAACCTAAAAAAATTATACCAAAAATAAAAATGACTTAAAATTCATAAAAAATATCTCCAATCACTTGGTTTCATTATTCTACCATGGAAACACATTCAAATTCATCTTCTCACTGCTACCTAGGTTTTTCACTATTTGCACCATTAGGATTGTTAGGGACTGGCTAACTTGGATGACTGGTTTATCACTCTTAAGGAATATAAATTGTAAATAAACCTTCATGGACATGAAACATGAGTCTCTACCTTCTTCCTCCATCCATTTTCTTACTATGTCTAATGTAACTTTTGACTTCTATAATAACTTCTTCAAGAACAAGCTTGTAACTCAAAATTTTCTCTCGTCTGTCTAACCAATAACACCTATAGGTAATTGTTAGAGTCAAATA
Organism: Torreya grandis; assembly: GCA_037957365.1. NCBI lineage: Eukaryota > Viridiplantae > Streptophyta > Pinopsida > Cupressales > Taxaceae > Torreya > Torreya grandis. Next base: position 2,240,518 of record JARHVA010001776.1, on the reverse strand, counting down.
CAATATAAAATAGCTTACCTAAGCAATTCATTCCATCCTAAGCACTTTTGAGCAACATCTTCAACATCGGGTCTTTATTAGGGTTATAAGAGGGTTTAAACCTGTTTCCACTCTTAATGATCATTCATAAAGCATAGCCCCTCAATCCAAAAAATAATTCATGTAATTTTTATCTATGAACCTTCCCTATATACCATGAATTTATTCTTTTCCCATGAATTTTTTTTTATAATCTAATGAGCACAAAAAAATCCTTCTCAGGTTGAGAACCATTTCATTCTAAGCACTCGAGAGACCTCTAAATAACTTTTCATGCCTTGTCCTTCACACTATGACCTTAAAATACATGAAAAAAATTGAAAAATCATAAATAACCTATGATAATGCTTAAATTAGATAAAACACCTTGAAATTTGATCATGACCCCTCATTAGGCCACACTCTCTCTTTGCTCTTTTAGACCTTGACCTGCAAACCACATTTGGCCTTAAAACTAACCTTCATGCCTTTTTATGTGCACTCTCCACCTCAATAACATATTCAAGAAACATATCTCATGCTTAAACACTATCATACATCCTTCACATGCCTTGACAATAGATCATGATACCTCATTAAGCCAGGTAGGGTTTAAGAGTGGTCTAGGTGTAGACTTGGTCTAAAGGTCCTACCCTTATAGGCTCACCTTGATAATCTTATGATTGATCTAATGCCTCACATACATGATCAAACAACCTCATATAATCACTCATTATTGTGTTCACTTATCTCACTAAGCTATCATGCTTATACCTCCTCACAAAGTCTCTTCTTGCCATGACTAGGCTTAGGCTACTCAAAGACCTGAACCTTATTGAAATAATAAGTAATTTTTTGAATTCAAATTATCTTTCATGAAACCATAATTAAATGATAACACCCCATAAATTCCTCTTGTCACATCAACACACTGCCAACTAGGCACACTTTCTTAATGACATCAATCTCATGCGAGATACACCTTTGAGATCAATGAGAATACTCAACATATCCAAATACTAAGAATATTGTAGAGGGAGGGACTACACAAGGAATGATGTTTTTTGAATGTCATAGAATAAAGATGAACCTTTGGAAAAATACCTTGAGAGATTCATGTTTAGCTTACAAAATCTAAGCTTTTTGCATTTGATCCTAAATCTATTAAACTGGTATTCTTGAAAGGAATTTAAAATTAATGTTTTTAAGCATTAGATCTAATGAGTAGCATATATGTGTCATAGATTAAATTTGAGGAAATCATGCTTTTATTTATAAATTACTCAATATCTATGATAAAAAACCGTAGAAAATAAATTTTGTCTTCATCATCCACCAATGGAAACTCATAAAGGGAAATAAGTAATTTGTAGCAAGATATGAAATAAAATATTATAAACCATATAGCCATAGAGTTAGACACACTTCACACATAAATGAAGTAAGAAGAAATAAAGCAGGCATTGACTGTGTATTTCCCATATTGCCACAAGAAAAAAATAGATTATCATTGAAGGAGATGGAGAGCATAACAAAAGAGAAAATATAAGTAGTAGAGATTCATGTAGTTAGAGGAGATAGAGAGAAAATATTCTATGTGGCTCAATGGAACCATGGTCCAAAGGCCATAACACCCAAATATGTCACCAAATTCTGTATTTTTCAATTCTCAATTTTTAGTTCCCCTTTCTAATTGGTATGGATATAATCCATGGATCCCAATGCTAATCAAAGGACTAAATTTGTCACACAAAAAATTCTAATCCTTGGCCACTTAGACACAAACTCAAACCCAACCATGGCTACCTCAAAACTACAATTAATCCTGGGAGGCCCCAAACTAAAATCATCAATGGCAATATCCTTCCAACCAATTGTAACAACCATGGAAGGGAAATCAGCCATAATATAGCCCACATGTTGATTTCTCATAGTAATTACAACCAAAACAATTGAAAAACATTCATTAATGCCTAGTAAATAGCCAACTCTAATGCCTAATAATAAATAAGCCCCTAGACAAGCTCAATTATTTGCCCAAACTATGCCAAACCCCAATAATAAGTTAGTTTAATTGACAAAAAAAAATCAATATCCCACTTATTCCATGGAGGTGGATGAAGTATAAATTAATTCAAGGTGAATTATTCAACAAACCACCTCACCCGTAATAACAAAACTCCTGAAAATGTCCCTAACCTTGCCCCTAACACCATCACTAACTTGCAACCATGTAATCAAAACCCCACCCTTGAACCAATCACATTTACAAGTTAAGGACATAAAAACCCTCATTTTCCTAAAATAACTATTTTAGGATGTAAAATATATCCCCATCCACACCAAATATATCCAAGAATTATGCCTAAATAAACTTGGTTATATAAGAATAAAGATCTTGAGACTGTCTAAGTAATTGGGCAGCTTATAGATATCATGTTGGGAAATGTAGTCCCACCCAAATATTCCAATCTAGAAAATCTAGTAGTGGATGTTCATGTCTATAGTATCCTCACTTTAAATACCTTAAATAGACTTAGGAACAACCATTAATTTAATGACAAAAAACTTTCAACTCCCATCATTCTACAAATGGTAGATAAATGAACAGTTAAACCATAATGAGTTATAGAAGATTTAGTCATTACAATAGATTAAAGGGAATACCTAACAGATTTTATCATCTTATAACCCAAATATATAACTTAGGAGGATGTCACCTTATTATTGTAAGACCATGTCTAGCCATAAATAATGCATACATGTTGATTACCAATGGTAACACAACCAAAAAACTAATTCTTTATGCACTAGCGTAGCCTTCATGTAAACAATAATCTACATGGGTAGAAGAAGAGGAAAATGAGCAAGTCTTATTATAGACATTGTTTATAATTTAATGTACCCACACTTAAATAAATAAAATAAAAATACAATAATTTTAAATGTCTTACAAAACATATATCAGATCAGTTCACATACAGATAACCTCTTACAATTCCTACCATGTGCCCTCTCCAATATATTGGCAAACAATGGAAACCTCCAATATTAAGTGAGAAATTAACACTTTTTTTCAACTAAGACCACAACATTTTAGCCTTAGCCCTTTTTTGAGAAGCATATAATTCATGGGGCTACTTTACAAAGAAGCAAAAATCCTACCTAGATGCCCTCTCAACATCAATAATAAACATAATCATGAACAAGAAACTCAGCTCATAACCATGCTTCAAGGAGATGAAAATATCTTTGCATGGGACTGTCATGATATTAGAGGCATATAACTTGATCTATGCACCCACCACATATATATCAAGGATGAATGCAAATCCATCCACCAACCACAAAGACAAATGAATCATGTTGTCAAAGACATTGAAAATAAAACTACAAAAACTCATAGACATTGGATTTATCTATCCAATATCTGATAGTCAAAGAGCATCTCCCCTTATTTCTAAGCCAAAAAAGAGGAAAATTGAATATTTATATAGATTATAGAGAACTCAATACAACCACAAGGAAAGACCACTTTCCTCTTCCTTTAATGTTGACCAAATACTTGACACATTAGTAGGACAAAAATATTTCTCCTTTATCGATGGATTTAGATGCCATAGTCAAATCATAATTGTTCATGAAGACCAAGACAAAACTAAATTAACATGTTCTTATGGGTACCTATGCATAATATATACTACCATTTGGATTATGCATACTACAATGCACAAGGATTCTTTTGGCATGAAGAGAATGGATAAACACAAAGGTTACTTGAAAGTCTACAAATTTGATTTGGATGCCATGTCACTCTAACTAGTCTACATGATCACCAAAACCTGAAAAGGAATATGTCATCATCAAAGGTGGAAACCCATAAATCAATGCAAGAAAATTAGTCAATTCAAATGTCATTGGTTTAGCTTCCCCTCTTTATTGGTGAATTGTAGAGCGTAATGGTCTATGTACAACACAAACTCCTTTGGAAACAAATAATTCCCACAAATAGTTCCCCTACTTATTTAACACTTACACAATGGTAGAAAACTCAATCTTAGATTGAGTATTTCTTCTTGGGGTTGTTCAGTGTCTTACTAAATTATGTGATGGGTCTCACTTCTTGGCTAAACACACCCCTATTTTTGTGCCACTTAGATCATAGTCTTCTTAAAACAACACATTGATATCACATGGACCCAACACCAAATGCCTTAAAAACTCATCTCAGTACCCCTATGATCATTGTGCATATCCCACTAAAAATTCATATGCACTTTTTATAAGAGATTGTGACACAATGAAAATTTCACACCTTAAATTTAGTCTTTGATAATGGCCATTTCACTATCACACTCACTTTCCATTGTTTCATCTTTAGAAAATTTTAGGATATCACAAGATGAAATAATACCAACTCTCTCATCATAAAGCAACATTTATTAATGTTTATTATCAACTTGTACTTATGCAACATCTGTAACACATTCCATAAATGTGTTATGTGATATTTATTCACCTTGATAAACATCAGGATGTCATCCATGTTCACAATGACATACTTACCCAAAAATGACTTCACCACCACTCTCATTAGCCTCATGGATATGTTCAATTCATTTATAAAATTGAATGGTATGTCTAACCATTCATACATCCCCTCCTTAGTCTTGAATGTTGTTTTTCATTCATTTACTTCCCTAATCCAAATTTGATCATATCCATTCTTTAAATATATTTTGAATCAATACTTCACATCACTCAAGAAAACCATTAGGTTGTCCATGTGTGACAATGGAAATTTGAACTTGATTGTGATCTTCTTGATGGCCCTCAAATTTGAACACATTCACCATTCTCGTCCCTTTAGTGCTAATACTGCATGTATGATGCACATGCTTAAGCTTTCTCTAATCAACCCTTTGTCTAACAACTTGTGCACTTGCCTCTAGACCTCTTCATTCTCTTTAGGTGTCATTTAACATGCATCCCTATTTGGAAAACTTGTTATAGGCATTAGGTATATATGGTGAATGATGATCCTCATTGATGGCAATCATTTTGGTAATTCACTCGAGAAAATGTTGGTGAACTCATCAAACAACTCTTCCTTTTCTTTCTTGACCCCTGTGTGCTTTGCTTACACTAGCTTTAGACAGAGCAAGAAATATGCCTTTGATTTTCCTACTTTTCTTAGCAATTGGCCATGGTGCCAATATTAATGATAGAATTTGCATAAATTAATTTTCCTTTTTATAATATAAATAGTTTCCATGAATGCACATAATTAGATAATGAATTAAAAAAGGCATTGATCATGTAAGGAAACTATTTCTATGAATGACATGACTAACCATTCATATAGCCCATCCTTGGTCTTGAAGGTTATTTTCCATTCATCTCCTTCCTTGATTAAGATATGATGATATCCACTCTTATGATGGATTTTAGAGAAATATTTTGAACCACTTAGGCAATCCATCAAGTTGTCCATGCACGGTAACATAAATTTATATTTGATCAAGATCTTGTTGATGTCCTTTGAATCTATGCCATTTTCCTCCCTTCTTTAGTGTTATTACAATAGGTATTGCATACAGACTCAAACTTTCTATCATCATCCCTCCAATTAATAACTTGCATAGTTTCCCATCTACCTCTTCATTCTCTTGACATGTCATTTGAAATGTAGTTATTTTTTAAATAGTTTCTCCAAGGATTAGGTCCATATGATGATTGATGCTCTTGGAAATAATATCAACTAGGTCTAGCAAATATTTCACTTTGGGTGCAAGTTATTTTTGATTTTCTTTCTTGACACTTGTGTGCTCCTCTTATGTTGGCTTTAAAATGAGTTGGAAACATGCCTTATATTTTCATACTTCTCTCTTAAATTATGTACCTAATACCATCAATAGTCATGCAAAAACATTTTTGTGTTCCCCTTCTTTATCCTTCAATGGACTCAATATGTACTTTTGGCCAACCTTCTCAAAATGATAGATATTCACTCTCTAGTCATGCACAAATTTTTTTCATGATGCCAAGGCCACATTTAAGAGTACATGAAACACGTCCATTGATATCACATCACACCAGACTTCATCTTGGTATGTGCCTAGTTGAAATATCACCAGGGATTGCTTGTTCACCAAAACTTGACATCTCCTTTATAGCCACAACATTATATGTTTTTAGATATGCCACCTTCTTCCAATTAAATTTAAATACCATTTTGCATGAGACTGTATCAATCTTCAACACTTGCCTCCATAATCAAAAAACATTCAGAATATGTTCTTCCTTTTTTTTGGTTCCTTATCTTCCTTTAATGAATTCAAAAATACCCTCTTTATCATCAAGTTCTCTCTATGCTTTGGCTACTTACAGTGCTTAGCTAATATAATAGACACTTCATCTCTATGTACATCATGCACACAATTATTTAATATTCATTTACTCTTTACTTTTTTTTAAAGATTATTCCAACACTTCCCCATTATAGGCATAAATAACCTTCCTCTTTCTTGCATGATACTATGTTATTTTCATATTAACTTCTCATCTACCTTCAACATAAACTAATAGGATTCTTCTACTATTTGTATTTGTGTCATGCTTAACTCTCCATAAATGGTGAATCTCAACCCATTCAATTATCTTGTAACCTTCCCTCAATCGCCTTTACTATAACAAAACCTAATGGGGTTCTTTTATAATTATTACATATACACTTTGATAGATAGCCTTTTTTGCCTTGGGTTTTGCAAAATCATGATCAAATCCATATGTTAGTCTCCAACAAAAACTTACCATTCATCATTACAACCATTTTATCACATTGAGTTATCCTCTCTTGCCTCTTCTTTGTCTCTCATTACGTACCTCATTAAACCATACCATTGTGTGCCTTTTTAACATAGTATACACAACCTTCACATGTTGCAGGTCACTAATATTATCAAGCTCAAAATATAATTATATATGTCCATAATCCAATTAATGATATCTTCTTAGTGCCTCATTTAATCCATAAAAAAACTCTCAATAGTATACCTTTGCAAACATCCATATATTTTTATCATCTTCATTTTGTCTAATGTCTTTTGTGTGATGTTTATGCTCAACATCACTCAAATCATCTCTTTGTGCAAATCCTTGTAATCTATCTTCTTCAACAACATCTAAGTGAATTTACACAACATGCAAAATGTCCAAGGCCTCATTCAGTCTTCTAACCATGTTGGCACCTACCACTCCTCTACCAACATATCTTCTTGGTAGTGTCCTTTCCTCATTTCTAGCATTAATCCTAATTTTTCAAGTCATCTACTCATAGTCTTATGTAGACATATTTTATCCACACTCACTAGGGTTTAAAACCTTTCTCTAATACCATCCACTATTTTTTTTATTAAGGGTCTTAGTGAATGTATGCCTTATATCATGTAGCTTAAGTGAACACACTCCCTACCACTCCCAATACACAACATGAGCTACATGGTATGCTTGGTTTTATATGAATTCCAAAAATGAGATTATATAAATATTACCTAAGGAATTAGCTATAGGTTATGATCGATTCGAGCTAAAGCATACAAGATTCATATTCAAAAAATGAAGTCTCTCAAATCTCCAAACTAATCTCTCAAGGGTGGAGTCCTTGCTTCTTTATCTTTCTCTCACTCTATAATATGATAGTCTCCACTAAGAGAATTTTTTATGATTATATTTTATGCCAATCAACTCTCATTATATATCCATTGATCTCCTTAGTGTTTCCTTCTAGTACCCTATGCATAGCTGACATTCTTATTTAAGAATGTACAATGTATTTATGCCAAAATTATACGAAATATTACAAGTATACCTAGGATGCATAGCCCCAATAAAGATTTATGCCAATGAGTTTCCACTACCTAAATGGATAAATCTATTAGAAGTTAGATCAACCAACTACCATCCTCTACACTTGATTCTTCCTCACATGACTGATTTAGGTTCTATGATAGCTAGCTATATTCTTACATGGATTTATACTATATGCATGTTAAGACATAATATCCCCTCATTTGCTTTGCACCAAAATATTATGATCTTAAATTATCAATGCCACTAGCCTTTTCATGCATAATTATTACTTGTATACTCCAACCATTCGATAAATAATTTGAACTCATGTTGCACCTATTCACTTGCACAAAATACCCACTTATGATTTGGTCTAAGCATGTGTTTACACTCAAACATCTTGCATAACTCTACATGGTATGAACCATTACACAACTTAAAAACATGCTCAATCGAAGTCCAACTACACAATTAGGCATTGTCTTTACTTCCATGCATTGTCCCTTGCTCAACCCATCTATGTGCTTATGCATTGCACCTCAAGCTATAATTTACATGACTTGGACTTAGTCATCCTCATTGAAATAAGATTACCTTTGCACTTGGGATGAGCCTACATCAAATTCACTTTTATTGGTTCTCAATTTTAATGTTGACATTATATTTCTTACAAATGTAAGTACTATAATTCTCTCATATACATTCTCATCATAAAATTAATGTACAATTACTTGAAAAAATTTTAGATGGAAGCCCTTAATACTGAAATAAAATTATTTTTGACTATTATATGTTATGTTGTGTGCTCTTGAAAACTCCCACATAATATTGTCATTGATACATTCTTTTTTTTTGCAACATGACACTCTTATGTTGGTTTTAACTCATAATGTTGACTTTGAATCTCTTACTTGTTGAAATAAAATGCATCATTTTCCCTCATAATATTACAATTTTTTTATTACAATGTACTCTTATGAATATTCTTCCTTAATCTTTTCTATTATATCTCTATCTATTGGTTGAATCATAAATATCTTATATATTGATGTGAAATCTTCTAGAATAGATACATTTATAGGGGATCAAGCTCATATTTTTGATATTGAATCATTAATTGTGGGTGCATGTATTGTTAATATGGATAATTAGATCTAGGGTGGATCAATAATTTGGTGGACAACACACAATTTTTTTGAAACATATATGTGATATAGAGTGAAGTGATTTGTCTCAACAACTGTACCACAGAGATAATTGTAGAATTTTAGCTAAATAAAACATGAATTTTAGAAATAATAATATACATAAAGAACAATTCCTAAATAAAAACATTTACTACATTGATATGAGGTTTGTATGGATATCTATAATAAGGTATGTAAGCTATTTCTTACGTATCATCACAATTTAAGTAAGGTAGAAATCTCAATGGAGAGATGTGAAACTACCACCATTTGATGTTTTCTATGCTCTGTATAATATAAAAAAGGATAACAATCTTGAGAGGAGATGTTCTACTGGGAAAACTACTTTGTTCCTCTCTGAGTTTTACATCTAGATGACTATTCCTTTATAGAAATTTTTAGTTGGAAATGAAGAGACTAATAATGGAAAATAATTATATTCTAACTTGGAATATGAGAATCCATGCACCAAGAGTTCCCCCAACAATTTGAGAGATATTTTTGTGGTAAAATGTTAATTTGGGATTTAACCCTCATAATGTTGTTCACTCTTTTTTTCCAACTCAGTGCACTTCCAAAAATGCTCTTACATAAAACTAATGTTCAATGTTTTATATCTTGTTGTAGTGGACTATAATGCTCTTATGGGGTTTTGAAATAATGTCTAATGTTACTACAATGATTCTTCCTTGTAATTTCATCTAATATATCTAACTATTGGTTTAGATATAATTCTTTTAGGCAAATCACACTTGTGAGTAGACATTAAATCTCTTGTTGTTGGTTGTAGCATAATCCACTTTTAAAGGCACTCTTTTGTAGTGTTGAATTTTTTTATTTGTGGTTACAACATATTCTTCTTATGGGTATCTTATTTTTATACCTAAAATAATTCTCTTATGGGTAGTGTTTTTTCATAGTGATCACATTTAGACTTATTGTTCATTGTTTAATACAATTTTTGTCTATATTATATTTTGTAGGAATATAGTCCTCTTACTAAAATTTTCACTCAAAATATCAACTTTGATTATCTTACAAGTAATCACTCTCATGGGATTTTTTTCTTATAATTTAGAAATTGAATCCCTTATTACAATTATAATGCTCACATATGAGTTCCCTCAATAAATGTCGCTTTGAATACCTTAAGATTGCTTACAATCAAATTCTCTTCAATTGGTTCCTAAATGAAATGTTCGAGATAATACTCTTTTTGATGGTCGTAATATAACATAATCTCATGGAAGTTCCCACTCAAAGTGTTAATATTGACAATTATTTATTGTGGTAAAATATCTTATTGTCAGTGGTAATATAATGAAATTTCAAAGCCTTGGTTAATGATATAGTTGAATCTCTCCTTTTTTTTATTGAAATATAAGATTTTTATGAGGGTTTCTCCCTAATAATGTTTATGTTAAATCTCCCAAGGTCAATAATTGCATAACACTCCCATGGGGATTCTCTCATAATGTTGAGGTTGACCCTCTAATTTCTATTTGAAATATGATTCTCTTATATTAGATAGCACTAGTAATGTATGCTCTTCTAAGCCTTGTAACATCAAAGTAGATAATACTTGCAACATTATGCTATTATAGAGGTTCACATTCAAAACATTGATTATGATCCTCTTAATGATGGTTATGATTTAAGTTTTTTATGAGGTTTACAAAAAAAAAGTTTATTTTACCATTTACATTCATGATATAATGCTTTCATCTCAGTTCTAGATGGTATTGTATCTTTTCACTATCAATGTGAGAAAAAATCTCCTACTATTAGTACTTGATAAAAAATACTTTACTAAGGATTACATTCAAAATGTTGATGATGAACCTCTTATTGATGGCCATAATATTGTTCTCTTATGAGAATTGATATTTATATGGTTACAGTATAATGCTTTAGATAAGGTTTCACAATCACAATGTTGCATTGAAACCATTTTAATTTGGTATCTGGTTGCAATAATATGCGCTTTTGGTTGTGACATCATGATCTCTCAAAGACTCTATTACATAATATTAACATTGAATCTCTTCTTGTTCGTTGCAATGTGATGCTCTTATGGTCATTCTAAGGTCATAGTGTTGACAATAAATCTCTTTAAATTATTTAAGGTATAGATGTTTTAGAAGGATTGTCACTCATAATTTAATGTTAAATTTATTATCGATAATTAAAATATATTTTTATTATAATGGGTAGCACTCCTCATGTTGGTAGTAATGAGATAGTAATAATTTTTTTATATAAGTTTGTGATGTTTGAACTTGCACATAATGTTGACTTTAAATTCTTTATAATTTCTTGCTTATAATGTTAAAAATAAAATTTCTATTGCTAGTTGCAGTATAACATTGTTATGCAGGTTCTCCCTCATAATGTTGGCTTCACATTTATTACTATTTGCTGGTAAAATGCTCTTATGGGAGTTAACACTCATAATGTTGTTATTAATTATCTTATAATTTATTTCTATAAAATGCTAATATTTAATTTAACCCTCATAATTTTCTTGTTGAGTCTTTATTTTTTATTCCAACTAAATGAATTTCCAAATATGTTATGCAATACCTCAAATGCACACCCTAAATGAAATGTTTTGATATAATCTCCTATTGATGGTTTCAATATAATTCCAATTTAAAGGTTCTAGCTCATAATGACAAACATTGAATTTAACATTACCAAATGTGGTATAATGCTCTTGTGGTGGGTATCATTGAAATTTATTTATTGATTATCTCACTTTAGGCTACTATATAATGCTCCTACAAGGGTCCTCATTCATAATAGTCAAACTAAATCTCCAATTATTGATTAATACTCTTTTAGGGGTTCTTGGTCCTAATGTTCACTTTGAATTTCTAATTATCAATTGTTGTATAATACAATCAAGGAAATCACACTTGTGAAGTGGCATTGAATCTCTTATTCTTGGTTGTAGTATAATACACTTTTGAAGGTACTCATGTGCAATGTTGACATTTGATCATTTATTTTTGGTTGCAAAAAATTACTATCATTATGTTCAAGCTCTTATTGATAATTTCAATGTATTAATCCTACCATGGGTATCACTCCACTTTTTGGAGGGACTGATATAGTACTATTTTTATTATAATGTTGTGTTTTTTATCTTCCACGTATTGTTAACTTTGAATTCTTTACAATTGGTATCTTAAAATATTGACATTAAATTTATTAGCATTGGTTGCAATATAACAATGTTATGTGGGTTCTACCTTGTAATGTTAGCATTGAATCTCTTATTGTTTGTCATGGTAAAATGATCCTATGAGAGTTAAACCTTATAAATTGACATTGAATCTCTAACTATTTATCACGGTAAAATGTTTCTTTAGGATTTAACAATCATAATGTTGTCATTCAATTTTTTTTCCCTATTTCAATTAACTTCCAAAGATGCTCTTATGTAGCACTAAGTTCAATATTTTATATCTTATTGTAGTGGACTATAATTCTATTATTGTGGTTTTGTAATGAATGTATAAATTCACTACAAGGATTCTTACTTGTAATTTCATCTAATATCTCTAACAATTGGTTGAGATATAATTCTCTTAACCAAATCACACTTGTAAGCAGATATTAAATCTCTTGTTGTTGGTTTAGTATAATTCACTTTTGAAGGCACTCTTTTGCAATGTTGACATTAGATCCTTTAATTTTAGTTGAAAAATATTACTCTCATAATTTTTACATAGAATTTCTTTCATTTGGTGGTTTTATAATGCTCTTATAAGTGTTCTCACTTTTAATACTTACATTGAGTATTTTATTTTTATACCTAAAATAATGTTCTTTAGGGTAGTGTTTATTAAGAGTAATCACAAATAGTCTTACTATTCATTATTTTCTTATGAACTTACAACTTTTCTCTCTAATATAGTTTTTAGGAATATATTTCTCTTACCAAAATTGTCACTCAAAATATTGACTTTAATTCTCTTACTAGTGCTCACTCTTGTGGGAGATTTTAATTATAATTTAGAAATTGGATCTCTTATTATAAGTATAATATGCAGATATCAAATCCCTTAATAAATGTCACTTTGAATCCCTTAATATTTCTTGTATTCAAATTTTGTTCAAGTGGTTTTGAAATGAAATATTCAAGATAAAACTCTTTTTGATGTTCACAATATAAGATGGCAAAATGGAAGTTCAAACTCAAAGTATTAATATTGACAATTGTTTATTGTGGTAAAATATTTTGTTGTCAATTGAAGTATAATGCAATTTCAAAGCCTTGGTTAATGTTATAGTTGAATCTCTCCTTGTTTATTGCAATAAAGGATTATTGTGAGCATTTCTCCCTCAAAATGTTTATGTTATATCTCGAAGGGTTAATAATAGCATACAAATCCCATGGGGACTCTATCATAATGTTGATGTTGACTCTCTAATTTCTATTTAAAATATGACTCTCTTATAGTGGATAAAGCTCCCAATGTATGTTATTCTAGGTCTTAGAACATTGAAGCACATACTAAATTCAACACTATGTTATTATGGATCCCAAGTTAGAAAAAATTTTATGATTCCATTTTTTTATGATAGTTCACACAAAAACATTTACATTTTAATCTAATATTTACATTCATGATGTAATTCTTTCATCTCCATTCTAGATTGTAATGTATATTTTCACTAGTAATGTGAGAAAGAAACTCTTACTATTACTACTTGACAAAAAAACACTTTACAAATGTTTTCACTCAAAATGTTGATGATTGACCTCTTATTGATGGTCATGATATTTTTATCTTATGTGTATTCACACATATATAGTTATAGTATAATGCTTAAGACAAGTTTTCACACTCACGATGTTAACATTGAAACCAATTTTCTTTGGTGTCTAGTTGCAGTATCATGCACTTTTTGTTGTGGTATTATACACTCTCAAATACTATGTTGTGTAATATTGGAATTGAATCTATTATGTATTGTTGCAATATAATGCTCTTATAATGATTCTAAGGACATAATGTTGATAATGAATCTCTTTCAATTGTTTAAGGTATAGTTGTTTTAGAAGGATTGTCACTCATAGTTTAACATTAAAGCTCTTATTGATTATTGAAATATATTGATATTTGCAATGGGTATCACTTATCATGTTGGAAGTATTGAGATAGTACTATTTTGTTATATAATTTTGTGATGCTTGAACTTGCACATAATGTTGACTTTGAAGTGCTTGCAATAGAATGTTTATAATGTTAACAATAAATTTCTCCCCATTTGTTGTAGTATAGAATTTTTATGTTAGTTCTCCCTCATAATGTTGGCATCACATCTCTTAATATTTGTTGGTAAAATGCTTCTATGGGTGATAACCTTGATAATGTTGAAATTGATTCTCTTAAAATTTATTTCCATAAAATGCTAGTATTCATTTTAACCCTCATAATGTTCTCATTGAGTCTTTATTTTTTACTGCAACTCAATGCAATTCCAAAGATGCTCATATGTAATACCTCAATGCACACCCTGAATAAAATTTTGTGACATAATATCCTATTTAGGGTTACAATATAATTCTAATTTAAAATTTTTAGCTTGTAATGTCGACATAGAACTTATCACTATTGAATGTGGTATAATTCTCTTGAAATGGATATCATTATTATATCTTTGATTGATTATCTCATTTCAGGTTACTATATATTTTTACTACAAGGGTTCACACTCATAAGAGTCACACTGAATCTCCAATTGTTGATTAAATCTCTTTTAGGGGTTCTCAGTCTTAATGTTCACTTTGAATGTCTCATTATCAATTGTATAATGCTCTCAAGGAAATCACACTTTTGAAGTGACATTAAATATCTTATTCTTAGTTATATTATAATACACTTTTGAAGGCACACATTGTAATATTGATATTCTATCATTTATTTTTGGTTGTGAAAAAATACTATCATAATGTCTCAAGGATTGTCACTCATAATTGAATGTTTAAGCTTTTATTGATAATTGTAATATATTGCTCTTACAATGGGTGTCACTCTTCATGTTCATGGGACTAATGTAGTACTATTTTTGGTATTATTTTGTGATGGTTGATCTTTTAAGTAATGTTTACTTTGAATTCATCACTATTGGTTGCTAAAAATCTTGAAAATAAATTTCTCATTGCTAGTTGTAAAGTAAAAATGTTGTGTGTTCTCCCTTGTAATGTTGGAATTGAATATATTATTATTTGTTGTGGTATAATGCTCCTTTGGTTTTAATATCATGTAATCTCATAGGCTTTCCTATATGGTATTGACATTGAATCTATTCATGTATGTTATAATATGAATATCTTATAATAGTTCTAAGTTCATAGTGTTGACATTGAATCTCTTTCAGTTATTTCAAGTATAGTTGTTTAAGAAGGATTGCCACTCATAATTTATCATTTAAACTATTATTGATAATTATAATATATTTCTAGATTACAATGGGTATCACTACTTATGTTGGAGGGACTGATATAATATTAATTTTGGTATATTTTGTGATGGTTGATCTGGCACATAATATAGACTTTGAATTCTTTATAATTGGTTTCTCAAAATGTTAATAATAAATTTATCATGGCTAGTTGTATTATAATAATGTTATGTTGGTTATCCCTTGTAATGTTGGCATTGAATCTCATATTTTTTATTATGGTGAAATGTTCTTATGGGAACCAAATCTCATATTGATGATGTTGAATCTCTTACTATTTGTTGTATTGAAATGATACTATGGGATTTAACCCTCATAATGTTGTTGTTGAGTCTTTATTTTTTTTACAACTCAATGCATTCCCAAAGACTCTCTTACGTAATAATAATTTTCAATTTTTTAATGTTTTTTGAAATGGACTATAATTCTCTTATTGTGGGTTTGGAATAATGTATAATGTTCCTATGAGGATTCTTACTTGTAATTTCATCTTATATCACTAACCATTGGTTGAGGTATAATGCTCTTAAGAAAATCATAGTTGTAAACAAACATTGAATCTCTTATTAATCTCATAATATAATTCTCTTTTCAATAAAATCTTATGTTCACATTTGATCATTTCCTTTTGGTGGTAACATAGTGCTTTCAAAATGTCAACATTCAATTTCTTACATTTGGTTGATTTATAATACTCTGATAAGAGTTCTCACTTGTGACACTGATGTTGTGTATCTTAATTTAATCCCTAATATAATTCTATTATGGGTGGTTTCATTAATAATGATCACATTTAAACTTATTGTTGGTTATTTTCTAATGAACTTAGAAGTTTTGTATATAGTATATTTTATAGGAATATAATCCTCTTACCAAAGTTGTAACTTTCATTATTTATTTTAATTATCTAACTACTATGCATTCTCATGGAAGTTTTCACTCATAATTTAGAAACTGAATCTCTTATTGGTAGTCAAATATAATTCTCATATAAGAATTCATTAAAAAATTGTCACATTGAATACCTTAGTATTGATTGTCGTCCAATGATCTTCAAGAGTTTACTAAATGAAATGTTTAAGATCAACATCTTTTTTGTGGTGAAAATATGACATGGTCTCATAAAAGTTCAAACTCATCATTCTCATATTGAAAATTTATTCTTATGGTAAAATATTTTCTTTCCGGTGCCAGTATCAAATCATAGATGTAAACAACATTGAATCTCTTGTTCTTTCTCATAATATAATTCTCTTTTCAGGAACTCTTATGTTCACATTTGATCCTTTCCTTTTGGTGGAAACATATTGCTTTCATAATTTCAAAAATGAATTTCTTACATTTGGTTGCTTTATAATGCTCTTAAAAGATTTATCACTTTTAATATTGATGTTACATATCTTATTTTTATTTTTGATATAATCCTCTTATGGGTGGTGTTGTTCGTAATGATCACACTTAATCTTATTGTTGGTTGTTTTCTAATGAACTTACAGGTTTTGTATATAGTATATTTTGTAGTAACAAAGTTCTCTTACCAAATTTATAACTTGCATTATTTATTTTAATTCTCTAACTATTACTCACTCTTGTGGGAGTTTTAATTCATAATTTGCAAACCAACTCTCTTATAAGTAGTTAAGTATACTGATTAACTAAGGGTTCCATAAATAAATGTCATATTGAATCCCTTAATATTGATTTCAATCAAATGATCTTCAAGCATTTACTAAATGAAAAGTTAAATATCAACATATTTTTGATGGTCACAATAATAACATGTTTTCATGGAAGTTTGCACTCATTATGTTCATACTGACAATTTTTATTATTGTAAAATATCTTCATGTTGGTGTTAGTATAATGAAATTTTAATGGCTATCTTGAGTAATGTTTTTGTTGAAATATAGGATTCTTATGGGGGTTTTCCCCTTGTAATATTGATTTACATTCTCCCAATGTCAATTATGGCATAATACTCCCATAGAGATTCTCTCATAATGTCGATGTTGACTCTCTAATTTTTATTTGAAATATGATTATCTTATGGATGATATCCATCTGTATTAGATAGGGGATATGGACTCAACCCTATATGTTCTTGGGTCCTTTTACACCTATATATGGTGATAGATCGAGTAGATAATATGCTCCTCTCCATATAGCCTAGCCTATACACTAGGGCTAGTTCCTTTCAGCTAGCCAATTTATAAGCTAAGGATGGTTATTTATTATCTTACCAATTAGTTAGAAAACTATGAATACTTATAGGTCAACCAAACCACTATTGGGGGATGATTAAATCAACTTGATTTGATTTAGACTTTGATTAGCCCAGCCTAGTGTCATACTTTTTCATTCAAATAACATACATGGGATTAAAGTTACTCCCATGAAATGGAACTACAATGAGGACTTACCATTGGTAGGGGTGATCAAGTAGTACTGCCATGTATTATTATAACAATAAAATTCTCAAATACTAAATCCTCAAAAGAGTCTTTGATTTTATATACTGATAAAAATAAAAAAGGTTTTAGTTTAAGCCCAAAGATTCCTGGGGTATTTCTATGGATATACTTATTATGTTGAACCAAAGGATGGGACAATGATGGAAAATATAGAGGAAATACCACTTATTATAAATATCTCATATAATATCCCCACCCTTCTAATTCACCCGATTAAAAAATTGATATATTTTTTGGATTAGAAACATATCCCCCTTTATTATGAACTAAGTACTCATTTATTCAAAGTTACTAAAGATTCACTCATGAAACCCATAGTGATATTTCGTCCTCTACACCAACACATGATAAAGTATGCTTGTTTATAGGTCAAAATTATTCATAATGAATAACACAAACTTCATAATCTTATTAGATTG
Organism: Torreya grandis; assembly: GCA_037957365.1. Lineage (NCBI taxonomy): Eukaryota > Viridiplantae > Streptophyta > Pinopsida > Cupressales > Taxaceae > Torreya > Torreya grandis. The sequence continues at coordinate 2,222,095 of JARHVA010001776.1, read as the reverse complement.
GGTCCCTATTAGATAGGGTCAAAAATCGAGTAAAAGAGTCCTAGCCAATATTTTGATCAATGATTCTTAGTCTCAACCTTTTGAGATTCATAGGTCCATCAAATAGGGTTGACCCTGGCCCCTTCACTTTATGTGTTGGTTGTTGAAAGTTTAGCTATTTTTTGGCCAATTATGCTTCCAAGGGGTTGGTCAAAGTGATCTCTCTGCCTAATTTTGACCATAAATTATTCAATAGAAACTTTGTTGATGACTCTTTTTTCTCCCTACAGGGGGATGAAAGCTCTGTCAAGAATGCCATGGAATGTTTAGATATTTGTTGCCTTGACTCTAGGTCATCTATCCAATGGCATAAGACCTAGTGCTAATACCAAACCTTATCACCCAAACCTCCTTGGATGGAGGGATATATGTGTTGTTGGATCCTTCCAAGGTCTAGTTTAAAATTTTATGCATTCCTTTTGTTTTCAAAACATCTCTTGTGGTGTTGTGGTCCTATATGGTCCAAAGAGTGGAGAAAAATATCTTTTTGGATCACTAAGCCTTTGAACTTGGCTAATAAATTCCATATTTGTTCTAAGGTGCTCATTGCTACTCATGTATACTACTCTTCTTGTTGGGCACCTTCAAATGCTTCCTATGCGAAGCTTGAGAAGCTACTAAGGGATTTTTTATGGGTCAAATCTGAATGCCACCAAGGCTATTATCGATTCTCTTAGGCCATCTATTGTCACCCTAAAGAAGTTGGTGGGTTAGAGATTATTGACATAAATCTTTAGGGTATAACTCTTGGGGCCAAATGGATCATCTAAATCTTGGAAGGTGATGAAACCTGGAAAATTCTACTATGACACTTCATTTCTCAAGGATGCCCTCTTAATGAAAAAGCTTGGCAAGGCATAAAATTTCATAATGCACTTATTTTGCTAATTTATATCAAAGTAGGGGCACATTTATCATGTAGAGTATCTGGAAGGCCTAAGAAAAGCTCAAAACTCACCTTATTTAGGTGGGGGAGGGGTTTATAAGCATTTTTTCTCTAAACTCCTAGTCATTATGGTGGTCTCCTCAACTGACCTTTCATAATTTCCCCTTTGCCATGGTCCCTTAGATAAATAACTTAAGATTATTTAAGAAGGGTATTATCATGATTGGTTATATATTCTTTAAAATCTTTAGGGATTGCATTCTTTGGTCTATGTTAAAGGCCAAATTCTTGCTTAATAAGGAAGATGCATAATCTATTACTGAAATTCAGAGTTCCATACCTGATGAGTACTTACACAAGATCAATGTTTCCTCTCTCACACTATGGTGGAAGGATTGGTCTTGACTATATCCAAACCATTCCACCATTATTATCCTTTTTTAGGATAAAATTTATTATCCCATCATCACATTAACACAAAGGCTCTTAATCACTGATGATCTCTCCAATCCCTTCATTAGGGTTTGTCCAGGAGGTTTGATCATATTTGGGTGGATTCCATTGAAAATAAAAAGGCTAACTTACTTTGGTGTATTCTCTACCAGGGTTTTCCCATGGGAAATCATCTCAAGCACATGAGATTTCTTAATCCCACTTTCCTGGCTTATCAGCACCCAAAAACCATCAAACACCTCATTTGGTTTTTCCCACATGCTTAATCAACCTAGAGATGGATTCATACCCTTTTAAAACCATTCAAGCCTATGATCTCACTTTGCTAGGGTTTTTTCCATCTATTTCATTGAATTGGCCCTTGATTTTATATCACTCTAGCCTATGTCATACCTTGACCCTTAGGTTGTTTTTGGGACTTACATTTATTTCCTTTTAGGTTTTCTTGCCTTTGAGCAAGGGTAGCCTATTTAATGTCTTCTTCTCATTTTTATCTTAACTATTTCAATTATAGAGAATAACGGTGGAACGTCAAGCAATGTCCCCCTACAAATGCCAAAGAAAGTTTGTCCTGAAGGTCTATCATGAGGTGACTCTTTGAAACTAGATGTTATTTTTCCTATTCCAAAATTTAACTCTAATTTTTAATGGCTAGAATAACTATGTTTGATAGGATATTTTTTGGGTTAAATTCTCTCTGAAAGTATGCTTAGGTCCTAGGTTCAGGCTCACTGGGTAGTTCATGGCATTAAGCTTGAGAGCATCCAGAATATGACTAGGGGTTTTATTCTATTTCACTTTTTTGACCCTTACCATGGAGGTGGTATCCTCCATAGGTCAACCACATGCTACGTTAGGAACTTGCTCATGGTTCTTCCCCCTTGGACATGATAATTTGTCATCTTAGAACATACTACTCTTAAGGTCCCAGTCTAGGTTGAATTTTTAGGTCTTCCACTCCCCTTCTAGCATTTTATTCACTAGATAGGTTTATCTATAGGTCAGGTTGTATATCATGAGAAAAATAGGTTCTACTCTGCTAAAATGTCGAAGTATATTTGTGTATAAGTAGACCTTTCCCAAGAGCTAAAGGAGTTTGTGAAAATCCAAGTAGGGGATGTGAGACACTCCTAGTGATTTCTTTATATCAACCTACCTAACACCTATTTTCATTACCAAACCACTAACCAAAATATTTGGGGATGCCTCCTTTAGTTATCCCATAATAATCCACACAACCGCTCATCCTCTCCTCCTAAGCCCTCCCCTAAAGCTAGCAAAAAGCTAGTTGAGGATGATTGGACTAAAATAAGGAAGAAGAAAAACCACACTAAAGCTATGAGCTCAAGTGAAGGGAATCCCAAATGAAGCAAGTCATCAATGAGTAATGGCCTACAAGACTAGGTTCTTTCTGAGAAAGAGTCTTCCTAGGTTTAAGGCCTAAAAATTATAGAAAAAATTAGGGTTGTCAACATCCCTCTTACCACCAATGTTTTATCCCATGGTATCAAGGCTCCTTTGCCTCATTCTACCAGGTTTTTAGACTCACAACCAACTAATCTTCCATTTCTTTCTTTGTGGGATGCCCCCAAATTCTCTCACAACCTTCTTAGGAGACATATAGAGTCAAAGGAAGGAGAGTATCAGGTTGACCCTATGGTCAGGAAAAAAATTGATAATTTTTTAAATGCTAATAGTGGGCATTTTTTGCAAAACTAGTATGATGCCTTAGAAGGCCTAGACTCTGAGGATGTCTCTTGATGCCCATCATCTATGAATTGCCTTTCATGGAATGTTCAGGGTCTTAAAAACCCAAAATACAAGTTTGTTGTATGTGATTTCATAAGGAAGTTTCCTAAGATGGACATTCTTTGTCTACAAGAAGTAGAGGTCAATTTTTTTTTATTGATGGTGGTTAGTAACTCTATCTGACATGATAGTATTATCTTGCATAGTAATCATGAAACAAGATGTGGAAGGGTGATCATGTTTATTTATCCATGATGGAGGCAACACTTAGTGAAATCTAGCATGGACCCCACCAACTAATTAATTTAGACACTTTTCATCAATGAAATCCATTCATTTATATTTGTTAATATGTATGCTTCAAATGACACCATTGAGTGTAACCATTTATGGTGATAGATTGTGGATGACCTCCCTAATGCTCATTGGGTTATATGTGGTGATTTTAATATGGTGACATCTCCTCTAGACAAAGTGGGCCATCTACCAATGCATTAAGTAGTTGGAAAAAGGGAGGCATGGTATTATATGTGCACTAAGTGGGGGTTTTATGACCCTATTTTAATTTTTTATCCTACATATAGATTATGGTACACCTAGAGAAATCTTAGGGAGGCCATACTTAGATTCTAAAGTTCCTAAATAGGGAAATGATGTCCACTCACCCATATTTCACCTTTGATAATGGTTTTTCTCCTCTAGTGTAAGCAATGTTGGATTTTGAGATTTCCTATCACTCCCCCATTTAGTTTAGAGTGACATGATAATTCATGAAACCCAAGGTGTACAAAACACAATTCTTTCTAAACATCACCCTACTCAAACATGGGCCCACTATGGTGCACATCTGTAGAGTTTGGAATTTGGATCCTCATACATCCCAAGAATCTGGTTAGATTCTATGGTGGGATGATGCCATCAAAAAGACCTCTCACTTTTTGAGATTTTATGGCAGCTAACTTTCTAATAGTCAAAGACACTCTTACTCTATTACTTCCTCAAAGCTTAACCATGTAGATTTAGCCCTAGAAAAAGATCCCTTTAATGAGATCTTATAGGTTAGAGTCTCCTTTTTGTACCATAATATATAGATAGTAGATAATTAAAATTCTTGAGAAACTCAAACTAAAGTCAAAGATATAGAACTTTGGTTACATAGTTTGTTACCATACATCATTTTCCCTGAGCAAACATGATTCATCAGAAGTAGATATATATTAGTCAACATCATTATGGTTTGGAAAGGAATGGATGGGGATAGAAAGTATAAGAAACAAGATATATTTATTAAAATTGATTTTGAAAAAGCTTATGACCTATTGAGTGGCCATTCATCTTGGCCATGCTTAAAGCCTTGAGCTTTGGACCCAATTTCATTCAAACCATCCAGATGCCTTTTTCAAACACCTCAACTATACTCTCTATTAATGGAGTCACTTCTAATCAATTTGGTTTATTTTGATCTATTTTCCAAGGATTCCCAATGGCATCCTCATTATATATGCTTGTAGCTGAGGGTTTTGGATATCTTCTTAGCAATGCCCAGGATAAGGGCCTTTTGAAGGGAATATATCTCCCTCTAGATAAAGAAAACCTTCAAGACTGTTGGGTGAATATTTTGTCAGTCATCTATTTGATTGAGCAAAATAGGTCTTATCATCCACAACAAAGGAGATTGGTCAGCTTAGTGTGCAAATTTATTACATCAGAGGTGGATAAATCTCTCTTCTCATTAAGGGGAGGCTCCCTATAAATACGTAGGAGCTATATACTATATATATATATATAAACTAAAAATAACACTCAGGGGTAGGATATACCATCCATCTCTCTTCTTTTAGAGATGATATTCAAAAATAAAGGAGAAAATCCTGGTGGCACTTCTCTTCTTTCAGAAGTGTTCTTGCAGGGAATAGCAGGAGTTCTTTGAAGTAGGATAAGTAATTGGTAATAGAGTATAGAGCAACCAACAATATAAGATGTAGCACAAAGTCTCCACCTTGACTACCCAAGGGTGAAATATGAAGAATAATGGGGGCACAAAGTCATCCCAAGGTCCTTTACATAGAAAGAAACTAAAAACACACACTGAAAACAATTATGTCAGCACAAAGTCTGAAAGTAACTGGTTTCAAGACACCTTTCTTGTCACTTCCACTAGTTCTGCTTGTTAAATTGTATAAACAAGAATACATTTAGGAAATAGCTATAACAACACAAAGTCTAAAAGTAACTTGCTTTTTGATTCAAAAAAACAAATATGATGAACAATTTGAGCTCAAAGTCTCAATAATGCCTTTCAATTTAGGCAAAGTTTTGCTTCTGGTAATGGCAAGATCGCCCTTGCATAATGAGAGAAATTACAATGTATAGAAACTATGCAAGGCTTGGTGCTCTTTTCCATGGGATGGCCTGTGTTACAGTTAATGCTTTTAATGCACCTTCAATTCTGTCTGGAGGGACCATGCTTAGAATAGTGCATGGTCTTAACTATGGTGTGTCCATTTATCTAATATGTCTCTTCCATGGTATGGACTATCTGGTCCTTTTATTGATGTCTGTGCAACTATCCAATTTGCCACTACTTCATGGAAGAAAAATAGGCCGCATCCTTGATTTGGTGTGTTCAGAAGTCTACTTGATCCACTGTTTCACCTACTGGAAATAACTCTTTTGAAGATATTTTTGATCCTTTGGTCTTGTTACTATCTCCCCTGTATCAATTTGAGCCTTTGAGATCTCTTTTCAGCTAGTCACTTGGTTCTTCTTTTAAATTATGTACTCTATTTGAATTTCCATAGATATTCCCTTACTTTAATTTTGATGTGTGCGGGGCCATCAATGGTTGCTAGCTACTTGAACCATGTTGAACCTTGAACCTATGAACCTATGAAAGTTCATGGTTCATCAGTTCATTATATCTCTTTTGGTCCATCGCTCTCCAGTTCAAGCACTTCTTTGCTCTCTAGTTGAACCATCGCTTTCATTGAACTTGCCTTTGGAATCATCCATGTTGCTTCTTTCTTTGCTTGAGGCTACCTTTGAACTATTTGAACCTGTGAACCATTGCAATTTGAACTCTTTTAATTCAAGGTTCAATCGGTTCATTGGTTCTTCCTCTATCCATTGTTGCCTTGTTCTTTCTAAGCTCTTTGATCTTCATCACACTGGTTGAACCTTTGAACCTGTGAACTTGTTGAACCTTTTGGTTCAATGGTTTAATGGTTCAATCAGTTCATTCTTTTTATTTGGCTAAGTCCTTTTGATCTTTTTGAACCAAATGCATTGAACCATTTGGTCATTGAACCCATTGAACTAATGAACCAAAATGGTTTAAGGTTCAATGGTTCAATGGTTTAATCCTTGCTTATAAGCTTGCCGATGAACATTTTTGGTTGAACCAAGGCATTGAACCAATCCTAAAAATGACTAAGTGTTGGAAACTTTTTCTTTTGATTGAAATTACTTGCATAAGCATTTAAACCTATTGAACCTGCTAATTTCAATCATGTTGAGTCCATAGAAACATATTTGTAGAGTCCATAGATTTCTGGAAAAGCTTTGAAAAATGAAGAACTTGAATGCTCAAAACAATTTTTGAAAATGGGAGAGAGGATTTTGATCTGTTGAACCAAAATAGTTCATATGTTGTCCCAAAGATGTCACTCATTTTTGGGGACAACAACTGGCTCTAGTTGGGGAACTTCCTTCAATTAAAAACTTGGAATAGCTGAGGGGAGTAGAAACTAGAATCTTTAGTGCCTTTGAAGTATGCCATTAGGCTATGTAGTCATGCTATCCAAAAAGAAAGGATCCAAAAATGAAAATGAACAAAACACAATAGAAACAAAGGCTATATAAATATACATATGTACAGGTGAACTTATTTGATACTTTAAGAATTGAAGTGATTCAAACGCTTCTCATTGTGAGATAATAAAAATGGCATTCTATCTTGATAAACCAGTAGGAAACCATTTTTTCCCCAGAATCAGTGATGGGTGAATGGAACTCTCCACTAAGAATCACATTTTTTGTGCACTCCTTTTGGTTTTCTCTTCTCTCCATGGCAAGACGTGGTCTTCAATCTAAAAAATGTAACTCCTTGCTCTCTTGGTGAAGAGTTCCTTTTGCTGACTTTGGAGTACAGGAGTATGGTCCACTACCATAGCTTACTATTCTGTTGGTTCAGTCCAGCACATGTTTTGATTGTTAGCATCAAACTCTTGACAAACCATCAACTCAGCATCTCCTTTGGTGTGAAGGAGTTTGACATCTTGGTCTTGAGCAACCTTCAATCTGAGCAATAGAGATTCACATTTAGCTATATTGTTGGTGTTGCTAAACTGCAACTTGCATGAAGGAAAAATATCTCCTTAAGGAGATATCAACACAGTCCCGGCTCTAGCATTGGTAGAAGAATTACTGCCATCAGATTTTAGGATCCAAACATCATCAGAAACTGATCTTCTATCAGATTTCTCTTTATTGGAAGTGGAAGATGCTTTTTTATTTGTATTGTGCCCTACCAATTCTTCTAATGTCTTGTTTAAATCAATTTTCAGATTTCCACCTATAGGAATTTCATCTACAAAAACATGAACACCCTCTGTGGTCAAGAAGTAATTACCCCTGCCTGAAGACTCAAATAGAATTTGAGCTACAAGGGCTGATGTTTGGGTGACCACGTATTTTGCCTCATTTTTAGGGAGCAATCTCTTCATTACACCTTTGATAGGGATCCTTGCCTCAGATAGGTCCATGCTTAACTCTCCTCCCAAATCCTTGCAAAAATTTTGTCTGAGCAGAATGCCATAGGATGCTGGGATGTCAGCCACCAAGACAGTCATCTTGATTCTCTAATCTAGAAAGGCTGCAAATGCAAATTGGGCATCTTTGATTTGCCCCAGTAGTGGTACTTACTTTTTCTCCATGGAAAAACATCTATCGAATGTCTTGGTCAATGTGAGGCCAAGGGATTCATCCACTTTAGTAGGCATGACATTGTCTGAAGCTTTAGAATAAATGATGTAATTACTTAGATTGTGACCATTTATCAATAAGGAAACATAGAAAGGCTCTATTTTCTTAGGGGTAGTAGGAGGAATAATGAAAAGGTTATTTGGAGTGGTCATGTTCCTTGGGGGATCATGAGTTACCTTTCTAATATCTTATCCTACAGGGATAGCTTTATTCTTCACACACTCTACCAACCTGTCCAACTGCTCAAGATTAGCTTTTAGGAATTCAAATTTAGTCATTTGGATTTTAGTTTTCTTGACATGGTCGACTATGTAAAATGATTGAAATGGACTAGGAAGAGAGGATGGGATTTTATCACTTTGGTTTTTGGGAGGGGGAGGATTAGCCTATGAGTTTGAAGTAGAAGGCATAGGGATATTTGAGGTACTTACCTTTTTGGCAATCACTAGGTCCTTTGGCTGGAAAGGCAGAGTGGTTCCACACTTAGCAATTGTAAATACTGGTTAAGGTTACTCCTTTGTCTTCTCTTTGTCAGTCTCCTAGGTTGACTGGTTCTTAGACCGAGTGAACACATCATATGATCCCTTGACTGCTTCACCTTTACTTCTAGGTTCATCTTGGTAATTCAAGAAACCAATGTGGGAGTCACCAACTGATTCTTCTTGACCCTCTGTGAAGAGATCAACATCATTTTCTTGATCAAACTCAGGTTGGAAAGAGAAATCATGTTTTGTTTCTGGATATCCAATTGCTGAGTTGGTTGGAGGCACTTCAAGGGCAAAGTTCCTCTGTGGGGGAGGAAGATGATTTGGTTGCCCTTGATTCCTAGCAACATTGCCTTGATATGGCTGATTCTTAAATGTCCTCCTTGGCATATCCTGATTAGGAGAAATAGACATATTTTGGGCCATTTGTCTCTTCAAGGCTAGTAGTTCATTTACCATCTTTTGCACCATTTGATTAGTGGTGCCTGTAGGTGAGTATTCATAAGATGAAGAGGGTTTACCTCTGTTTGGGTCTCTCCTTATCTTTCTAGCCAAGATAAGGTCATCTTCTACCTTAGTATCCAAGTCTTGAGTAGTAACAAGGTCTATGTGTCTAGCCCGTCTCAACAAAAAACTCACTTCAGGAAGCTGGTAGTTGATGAAGAAGCATTTGAGGTTTTCAGTTGTTGGCTAAGCAATTACAAGAATTTAGTTCCTCAATTTGTCAAACTTTGCTATGAAATCCCTCATAGGTTCATGAGGTTCCTTCTTCATCTATGTGAGCTAGGCCAGCAAGGCATGTGCATCTTCTACAGTCTTGAACCTTGCTTCGAATTTGGCTTTGAGTGTGTCCCAATCAGTCACTGATCGAGCCTATAGATGATAGAACCAATCTATAGTAGCACCTTTTAGTGTTTCTATGAAAAGCTTGACTGCCACGTCTTCAAATTCCACCCCTATTATGCACAGGCTATGTTGAAGGCTGCAATGTGTTCATCAGGGTGAACTCTTCCATCCCCAAAGAATTTGGGGAAATTCTTTCTTAAACTATGTGGAAGCTCATGTAGAGGTGGGGTCAAATTTAGTGGACCAAAAGAGTTACCCTAGGGGCCTTGAGCCATGATTTGATTATGTAGAAGTGGGATCACAAATATGGGTGGAGTATGGATAGGCAAAGCTCTGCTAGCAGCAAAAAAAGGAGCTCTACATTGTATTGGTGACCTAGTAGGGGTGTGAGGTTATGGAGGAAGAAAATCAAAATTGTTCTGCTGCACTAACTCAAAAATAGGGTCAACAACACCTTGAGATTTTGGGCTTTTGTATAGTGTGGAGTTGCCAGATTACAAAACAAAAATGAGAAAGAATTGGTCCTACTTTAGTTTGAAGCTTGAGGCTTCAAACTACGCATTCTATCCCATTAGCTCTAGTTTTACAGAGCAAATAATATAATGGAGATGGAGGAAGATGGTAAGGCTATAATGATAATGGGTAAGACATGGAATGGAGTCACTAGAAACTATAATGGATAAGGGTAGGGACTGCTTCAATCTAAAACTTGAGTTTCCAAATTGCATAAAATTACTGTGTCCTTAATGGACTCACCAAAAAGACTATTGAGTGAATATTTTGTCAGTCAGCTATTTGATTGAGAAAAATAGGTCTTATCATCCAAAAAAAAGGAGATTGGTCAGCCCAATGTATAGGTTTACTACATTAGATGTGGACAAATCTCTCCTCTCATCAAGGGAAGGTTCCTTATAAATACGTAGGAGCTATATACTATGTATATAAGCTGAAAATAACACTTAGGGGTAGGATATACCATCCATATCTCTTCTTTCAGATATGATGTTCACAAACAAAAGAGAAAATCCTCGTGAAAACACTAAAGGCACTTCTCTTCTTTCAAAAGTGTTCTTGCAGGGGACAACAGGGGTTCTTTCAGGTAGGATAAGAAATTGGTAACAGAGTATAGAGTAACTAGAAATATAAGATGTAGCACAAAGTCTCCACCTTGACTGCCCAAGTGTGAAATATGAAGAACAATTGGGGCACAAAGTTGTCCCAAGGTCCTTTACACAAAAAAAAACTAAAAACACACACTGAAAACAATTATGTTAGCACAAAGTCTGAAAGTAACTAGTTTCAGGACACCTTCCTTGTCACTTCCACTAGCTCTACTTGTTAAATTGCATAAATAAGAATACATTTAGGAAATAGACATAAGAACAATCTCCTAGAATGATACAAGCTATAACAACACAAAGTCTGAAAGTAACTTGCTTTTTGATTCAAACAAATAAATATAATGAATAATTTGATCTCAAAGTCTCAGTAATGCCTTTCAATTTGGGCAGAGTTTTGCTTCTGGTAATAGGAAGATATCCCTTGCATAATGAGAGAAATTACAATGTATAGTAACTATGTAAGGCTTAACACTCTTTTCCATGGGACAGTTACACTACAGTCAACGCCTTCAATGCACCTTAGTTTCTATTTGGAGGGACCATGCTTGGAATAGTACACAGTCTTAACTATGGCATGTCCATTTATCTAATATGTCTCTTCCATGGTATGGACTATCTGGTCCTTTTCCTTATGTCTACACAGCTTCCCAATTTTCCATTACTTCATGGAAGAAAAATAGGCTGCATCCTTGATTTGGTGTGCTCAGAAGTCTACTTGATCTAGTGTTTCACCTACTGGAAATAACTCTTTTGAAGATATTTTTGATCCTTTGTTCTTTTTCCTCTCTCCCCTATAGAAATTTGAGCCTTCAAGCTCTCTTTTCAGCCAGTCACTTGGTTCTTCCTTTAAACATGGATATTCCCATACTTTAATTTTGACATGCACATGGCCATCAATGGTTGCTAGCTACTTGAACCATGTTGAACCTTGAACCTATGAACCTGTGAAAGTTCATGGTTCATCAGTTCATCGGTTCATTATATCTCTTTTGGTCTGTTGCTCTCTAGTTCAAGTGCTTCTTTGCTCTCTAGTTGAACCATCACTTTCATTGAACTTGCCTTTGGAATTATCCATGTTGCTTCTTTATTTACTTAAGGCTACCTTTGAACTGTTTGAACCTGTGAACCATTACAATTTGAACTCTTTCAATTCAAGGTTCAATCGGTTCATTGGTTCTTCCTCTACCCATTTCTTCCTTATTATTTCTAAGCTCTTTGATCTTCATCACACTGGTTGAACCTTTGACCCTGTGAACTTGTTGAACCTTTTGGTTCAACAGTTCAATGGTTCAATCGGTTCATTCTTTTTATTTGGCTAAGTCCTTTTGATCTTTTTAAACCAAATGCATTGAACCATTTGGTCATTGAACTTTTTAAATCGATGAACCAAAATGGTTCAAGGTTCAATGGTTCAATGGTTCAATCCTTGCTTATAAGCTTGCTGATGAACATTTTTGGTTGAACCAAGGCATTAAACGAATCCTAAAAATGACTAAGTCTTGGAAACTTGTTCTTTTGATTGAACTTGCCTATAGAAGCCTTTGAACCTGTTAAACCTGCTAATTTCAAGCATGTTGAGTCTGTAGAAACATATCTATAGAGTCCATAGATTTTTGGAAAAGCTTTGAAAAATGAACTTGAATGCTCGAGACAATTTTTTGAAAAGGGGAGAGAGGATTTTGATCTGTTGAACCAAAATAGTTCATATGTTGTCCCAAAGATGTCACTCATTTTTGGGGACAACAAAGAAGATATGCAATTGTTGAATGGCCACTTTGTGGATGATTCCTTCCTCACTCTTATTGAAGATGAGGATAATATGGACAATGCCCTATAATGTATTAACACCTTCTACCTTGCCTTTGTCTCAAGCATCCAATGGTAAAAAACTTGTTGTTAAAAGAAACCTTACCTCCCTCCACCAGTGTGGGCTACCAAATATGGATGGGCCTAGATCCAACATGATGAAATTTTCAAGTTTCTTGGAATCCCCTTTGCATTTGATGCCTCTCTACCCTTGTAGTGGTAGTATGTTGTTGATAGAGATGCTAAAAAGATAGAATATTGGGTGACTAAGCCTTTATCATTACATGGTAAGTTCTAAATCTGATCAAAAGTGCTTATGAACACCCATGTTTACTACTCATATTGGGTGCCTTCAAAGAACTCTTACAAGAAACCTAAAAAATGTCTTAGGGGTTTTCTTTGGGCTAATTATTCCCATGGACATGGATTTCATAGTGTGGCTTGGATTTATTTCTACCTCATGTGGGATGCTAGAGGTATGGGGCTCATTGATGTGGTTCATCAAGGAAATTCCCTATGTGCCAAATGTATTGTGTGTTCCATTCATGGCAAGGAAGCTTGGAAGGTATTATTCAGACACTACATTATTTTAGGCTTGCTTAAAGGAAAGAAAGCCTGGAAAGGGCTCAAATTCTCAAATCTACATGTCAGTAAGTCCCTCATCCAAATTTTAGGGTCCTTTATGACAAAAAGCATATGGAAATCTTGGGAAAAGATCAAACATTGGCTTCTCTATAATGGCTTAGGGTTCTGAAATGGGTTGTCTATTAACTCCCACTCACTATGGTGGTCTCTTGTTTTCAATTTTAATGTAGTCCCTTTGGCTAAGGTTCTTTGGATCAATGCTCTCAAGTTGTTTCATATAGGCATTCATACTATCTAAGATATTTTTTGTATGCAGTCTCACTCTTGGCTATCCTGGGAAGAGGTGAGAACCAAATTTTGGTTAGCTAATTCTGAAAGAAACTCCTTATAAGAAATCATTAATGTTGTTCCACCTTCAATGCTTCACAAAAAAATTGTTCACTCCACTCGTCCCTAGTGGAAGGACTAGAAGTGGTATGTTGACACTCCTTTCTACAAGTACACCCCTTGACTTGGCTATGGATGGCTTAATCCCCACATGCCTATGGTGGACAAGCTTAACTCTTGCTAGGATTTTCATTCCTATGTATGTAACTGGTGCCTTCATTTTCATATAGTTTGGGAAGCATTTTTGGATCCTAATCTAGCTCATTTTGCTTGGTGTATCTTATATTAAGGCTTACCTATTCACAGAAGGCATGTTCACTTAAGAGTTTTCCTTCCTACTTGCCCTTTTGGTGGCCATCTAGGAATTCTCCCTCACCTTTTCTAGTACTGATCCAAACCTTAAAGGGGATAGACATGGATTCATGATTTCTTTAGGCCTTTCTAGCTTGAGTTCTTTCATTGGCAGCATATCCTTCTTAGAGATAAACTCACCATGCCTATTAAATATACCCAAGTTTGGCATACTTTTAGAGTGGAGATTCTCTTTTGGTTATGGAAAGAAATAAATGATGTAGTATTTAAAAATGCTTCTTTGGATTGTCATTTTTTTGCTTTGATCAAGTCCATTATTTCTAATGTTTTTTTATAGATTCAAGTGCAAGTAACAAAGTTCCTATAGAGTTAGGCAATCTCTAGAACATTCTCTTACATTGGGGAGACACTCTTTGTACTATGGCATGAGTTATTCCATCTCCACCTAGAGAGCATAGAATGGAAGATATAATTACCTTACCACCTCAAGGTGGACACTATCATAACTAATCTTAGTGTTGCTCTCACAATGGAACCCCATTTTAGTACTTGTCCCCTCTTGGACAATAGCATGGGTGTTAACCTCTACTTCCTTCCCCTATTGGGTAGGATGGATGGGATGATCTTATTCCTACTCTATATTATAATTCTTAGGGGTACCACCTAGAGGTTAGTCAGATGTGTTGGAAAAGTTTTCTAGGCTTTTTGGCCATTTCTCCTACTCAAACAAAATAAGAAGATGATAAGGACACTGCTCAAGATTTTAGCTGGGAGCCAATTCTAGATGGTAATGACTTACCAAGCTTGGGTTGGGGTCCTGATGATATGGATCCTTCACCTTCTATCCTTGCTCTAGAAACTTAATATTTTCTCTTATGGTGTTATCATTACTTGTTCTTAGGTAGGGCCTAGTTGTTGTTATTTCCTATTCCTAAGCTATGCCTAGTTTAACATTTGGGGCGTGCTTCCATACTTCCTATTTTTTTGTGAATTATTTGTATATTTATTTTTAAAATATATATATGGATATTTAATCAAACAAAAACCATTTAGACCTAATATTTTCACCTAGAAAATGGCTCTCCTAAGGGACTCCACCCTTTTATCTACAAGATACAATAGATTCTAGTAAAATTTGTGTACTAATATTTTATTTTAGATTTGGAAATCAAGAAATTAAGCATGTTTTAATAATTAGATCATGGTAAAAAAAATTCTATAACTAAAAAAATTGTTGTGATTGCTAACATTACCCTCCTAATTTAGAGATAAATAGACAAGGTTTGACTAGAGCTTCATCATCTATAGGTTCTCCTGGACCACTGAGGGATTGCTCCTTGTGCATTTATCCATAATCCACATAATCCCCCATCTTTACACTCTTCTCCTAGGGGTCACAAGTGTGGGGGGAGGCATGACTAATCTCACAGTCAAAGGTATCAAAGTTGGAGGATCTCTTCTCCTCGCTCTTACTGGCCATCTCCTCTAAGAGGATTTGATAGAGGTAGAGATAGTGGTGGTGGAGGGAATGGTGGAGACCACCTTAGTATGATAAGTTCTTGCATCTAGATCTATTCATCTCTCCCTCCCATTAGGATTTACAAAATGATGCTGACACTAACTAGTAAGTTGATGGTTGGGACCCCCTCAGTTGATGGTTAGAACCCCCTCCTTGTGGATGAAGATATTTAGGCTCAAGATGGATAGAGAGGGAAGCCTCAAGACCTTATACCTCCACCTCCTCCTCTAGCTACCATGTTTATATTTGTTGCTTAGTTTTTTCCTTTATGTTTATGTTATTTTATTATCTTTTTTTGGTTGATGATGCATGAACATCTTCACTTATCTTCATGCTAGACATGGACAAGTGGAAATAATCCTTTTCCCAATCATGCAAATTTATAATCATGTTTGGATTTAAATTCAAATTCTTGATTCCCTCCAAAATGTTATTTTAAAAAGGTTCCAAATATTTAACTTGGAGGAGTAAAAGTAATTGTCAAAAGTGAAAGGGTGAGAGTAGGTAAAATGAATATCCCACATTGGAAGCCAATCTTGGCATACAAAGAAAATAAGGAGGATGGTTGACATATTTCAACCATAGAATGTTTCTTAGAAAATATTCTCTATTTAGCTTGTTGGTTAGATTTAAAATCTTCTTTATTGATTTTAGAGCCCATGATGGGTATAAGAGAGAAAAAGTGGAGTCTATTTCAAGAGAGTATTATGTAATAAGTAATAGGAACTCATTCAAGAAGAGGAGAGAATGAATAATGGGCCTTCAAGTCTATAAATGACGATGAATTCTTGGTTGGAATCTTAGTGTCTCAATTTAATAATCTAAATAACATGAATTTGATGTTTCTAAAGGAGTCGATGTACCTATTTGAAGTAAAAATTAAAAAACACTGTCAAAAGATTTGGTTCTTACCTTCAGTCAGGTATGCAGAGTTCATTAGTGAATCTTGCACATGTAAAAATGTAATTGAAATTGGTATGTTTTTTTATCTTTATGTATTGAAATATAAAAGTGTGTTTTAATATTGAATGGTAAAATGTGAGCAATCGTAGTAAAAGGAGATTCTAATACATGCAAACTAAGACTTAACCCATAGTTTTAGAAAGAAAATAATAAATAGATCTTTTGTTTAATTTATTGGATATTACATGTATTCTAAGTGTAAATATAATAATATGATAATACATAGTCATCAATGTCTACATAGACCAATGTAGTGGAGGTGATTGGTGAGTTCTTGTTTAATTTGTAGACCTACAAATAAATGTTTGCAATCTTGTGTTATGTAAAAGTATACACAAATTATAACATGGTGTGAATGATGAATTGAAGTCCTAAATTTGCACTAGACTGAGTATTTTTCCATGGATTCTTGGAGATGTGATTGAGGTGGATAAGAAATATACAAAAAGAATTGGTTTAGATCCTTGCACAACAAAACTTTCTAATGCAATGGATGACAAACCTTGAGTTGCTGGACATGAATATGGTACCACAACTGGTTGCCTCATCATTGTGGTTGGATTGATCTAGTTTCTCTCTAATATTCCAACAAAGAAACATGACCATAATACATATACCTTATATATATGTCATGCCCAGACATGGAGATAACACATATTTGTAGTCTATTGAAAGTGTGGAGGGGTTTTTTGAATCTATTGAAATCATTGAATAAAATGGAATATAGTTCCAATTGAGTTGAAATAGTTGAGATAAAAATAATGGTGGAGGTATAAATCTTATGATGAGTTAAAAGAAGGAAAATAACAAAACTTGAAATAGAAACAATGCTAATGTTGTTAAACTAAAAAGGCTACTTCAGGAGGTTCAAACTCTAGATGTGATAATAACAAGGATTACATGAAAGAGTTGAGTCACTGTAGGAATTATTTACCATATGGGTCTACTAAATGCTTAAAATATTTTTGAATAGTCTCCTATTTAAATAGTGGAAATTGACTGTGTAAAATATTGTTGTTTCTTTGAGCATCATTCTAAATGGAGACTCATAAATGGTTTGGTTGAAGTTAAGACACGGTTTTTATTTTGTCTATTCAGGTTTGAGGTTTTTTTTTTAATTGTCTACAATAATCTATAACACAGTGTGGAAAGGAATATGGTTTAATGTATTTTGGGTTTGGATATTTTATGTTTTGTTGGTGATTTTGAAAGTGTCCAAAAGAGGGTCTTAGTGGGAGATCTAAGAATTGAAAGAAAGGGATAAGGAATACCAAGCATGCATATTTGACAAATGATTAAACTCGAGTTTAAAAATACACCAAGAAGTTTTTTGAATGAGATTAAGAAAGCACAAGCATGCATTGGACCATGCATGTGGCTTGTATACCTTATTTATCTGAAGCATTATTTATATTTTCATATGAGATAGTTGTGGACTTGGTTGAGAGTAGAAAAATGTGTTCCATTCTTTAATAGATAGTGAGTAGAAGATAGGTTATCTTATTTTAAGAATTGAGAATTGACGGTAAGATACAAGAATGAGAAGGTATTGTTGAATCAAGAACTTTGTTATAATGAAACATTGAACAAGGTAAATAATCTTTAGTAGTAGTTTGAATAGATTGATCTAGGGGGAAGGATTAAATTCATGGTTGATCATAGAATAGATAAATTATTTTAAGGGATTTCATAACAAACTATATAAGATTGTTTTTGTAAATGGAAATTGAATAAATGTGTTAAATATTTATATCAATTTTGGTATCAGAGCGAGAAGAAATTGATTGAGGCAAAGTGTTTAAGATGATAGTGAGATCAAATAATTGATTTTAATTTTTGTTTTTATAATTTTTATAATTAATTCATTCAAATTGACAGATGGTTGTGAGGTTTTTCAATGATTCAAAGTTACAGGTACTTGAGAAGAGACTATATGTAGTCAAGGCCTAGAAAGGAAGTATGGAAAGAAGAAGCCAAAGAGAAAGTTCATGCTAAAAAATAAGATCAATAGGCCAAGGTGAAAAATACTGGGCTGAAGATCTTAGATATGGATATGCTGTTGAGAAAATTTTAGAGTAGCAAGGTATGTGAGAAGATAAATATGAAAACAAGCACCCAAAAATAGAAAGGTATGACTAATGTTGAAATTAATAAAGAGATTTCTATTTTAAATAAATATTTAGATGATATTAAAGATGAATATGAGGCTTGGATTTAGTGGAATAGGCATGCCAATGAAGAAGTATAAGTAGCCAATTGATCTCCTAATGAAGAGGAGAAGAAGGCAAACGAAGATTGCCAAGAAGAGTGAATCCCATAGAGGCAAGAGTGTGAACAAGTTTCCAAGTGAGAAACAAGAGGAGGAAGAGGTTGTGAAGAAGGTTATCATAGTGGAGAATAAGAGAAAATAAGAGAGAGAATATGAAGTGCCAAGAAGATCACTTGAGAAGATGAGAGTGTTGGTGAAGAGAGCACTCATATGGACCTTGTGGTCTCTTATTTTTGCATCTAATGTTGTCTTTAAATGGGTAATTTGAGGTATGAGAAACCTTTTGAAGGTCAAGAGAAAGGCCTTGAAAAGTGAGAATATTTGTGAAAGAGGAGACACCAAGAACACAAGTGGATGTGCAAGAGAAAAGGAAGAGTTTGTTGTTGTTGATAAAGAAGAAGATATGCATTGGTTAATGCATGAGAAAGGTATTAAGGATATTATACAAGAAATAATAGAGATGAAAGATAAAGATGAATTCCATGATGCCATGGAATACCAAGAAGAAGCAAGTAAACAACCATGCATAAAAGAGGAGAGTACAAATAATCAAGAAGCCATGCAAGCCAAAGAACCCATGGAGCAACCCATTAAGTAAGTAAAGATGAATTCAAAATTTATTTTTTATTATTCTCATAAGCATGGATTTTATTATATATAGGTTATAGAAGCAAAGAGGAAGGTGGATCTCTCAAATAAAATAATTAACCATGTATATGTAATGCCTAAATGGTGGAAGAAGCATACACCCAAGTAGCAAGTAAGCAAGCAGGCAAGTTTACCTTATAAGATTGATTTTTCTCATATTCCTAATATGGATATAGGTGTGCAAGAAGATGAAAGGATAATTTTTTTTTTTTTTAGTATTGGTACAAGAGCATGGTTATGTGATGCCTAAATGGCTTGAGAAATCAAATGATAAGAGAAAGAATCAAGTGTAGGTACCTAAGAAGGCAAAAAGTGAAAATGTGAGTGGTGAGGAACTTGAAAAAAGGAGTACACGGATGAAGATGGAAGCTGCTACAAGTAACCAAGAACATGAGAGTGAAGTGGTGAGCATGGAAGAGGCATTCCATGAAGACAAAAGGCTTTATAGGTATAACAAAGAGATGAAAGGTAAACAAATTGCTTATAATGATTTGAAAGTTGATGTTTATGAGTATGTTCCTAAATTGTTGTTTCAAGATAGTTTAAGAAAGGATGAAATGAGGTAAAAGACAAGTAAAGGACAAATAATCCTTAAAGTTGATGAGCCCAAGTTTGATGAAGAGAATGGAGAGATAGATGAGTTCTCACTAAAGGAGGAAATGAGAATGTTGGAGGAGTTGTTTAGTTATTCAAGAAAGCTACATACAGGCATAAACCATGATGATAATACCATTGGTGAGATTGAAGTAAGAAAAGAACAAAGCCAAGAGATAAAAGTAGTTTTAATTAAGGAGCAAGAAAGTGGAGACAATCAATGGGATTCATGGCCTCTAGTTTTTGATACTAACATTGGTTTTGATGTTTTGAATGCAAGTTTTGAAGTGGTGGAGATGAACAAAGTCCATAGCTCAATGGACAAACCCTTGAACCAAGAAGAACAAGAAGATTTTGACCCCATGTATGAGAATGAAGCATGGAGATGGGACATGGTAGCTGAAAAGGAGATGAGGAGAAGAACATACCAAAAGAGGAAGAAAGGAAAGAAAATAAAAGACAAAGACTATCAAAGATAAACAAAACCATTGGCCTTGACAATAAGACCTTGGGATCTAGGAATACAAGTGAAGAATAATGCATGATAGAATCATTTCATTTGAACTAAGGTTCAAATCCTTTCTATAGGGAGAGTATGATGCAGGAGAATCTTCACTGATCTTCATTCTAGACATGGACAAGTGAAAATCATCTGTTTCCCAAGCATGCAAAGTTCTAATCATGTTTGGATTCAAATTCAAATTCTTGATTCCCTCCAAAATGTTGTTTAAGAAGGTTCCAAATATTTACCTTGGAGGAGTAAAAGTAATTGTGAAAAGTAAAAGGGTTAGAGTAGGTAAAAAGAATCTCCCATGTTGGAAGCCAATCTTGGCATACAAAGAAAAAAAGGAGGATGGTTGAGACCTTTCAACCATAAAATATTTGTTAGACAATCTTCTCTATTTATCATGTTGGTTAGATTCAAAATATTCTATGTTGATTTTAGAGCCCATGATGGGTGTAGGAGAGAAAAAATGGAGTCTATTTCAAAATATTATTATGTAATAATTAATAAGATCTCATTCAAGAAGAGGAGAGAATGAATAATGGGCCTTCAGGCTTGTAAGTGATGATGAATTCTTGTTTGTAATCTTAGTGTCTCAATGTAATAATCTCAAGAACATGAATTTGATGTTTCTAAAGGAGTCGATGTACCTAGTTAAAGTAAAATTATAAAACATTATCAAAATATATGGTTCTTACCTTCAGTCAGGTACACAAAGTTCATTAGCGAATCTTGCACATGCAAACATGCAATTGAAATTAGTATGTTTTTTTTATCTTTATGTATTGAAATCTGAAAGTGTGGTTGAACATTGAATGGTAAAACATGAGCAATGGTAGTGAAAGGAGATTCCAATGCATGCAGAATAAGACTTAACTCATAGTTTTAGAAATAAAATAATAAATAAATATTTTGTTTAATTTATTAGATATTTCATGTCTTCTAATTGTAAATAGACTTGTATGCTATTAGACAATCATTGGTGTCTACATAGACTGATACAATGAAGGTTATTGGTGAGTTCTTGTTTAATTCGTAGACTTGTAAATAAATGTTTGCAATCTTGTGTTATGTAAAAGTATACACAAATTAGAACTTGGTTTGAGTGATGAATCAAGGTCCTAAATTTTCACTATATTGAGTATTATTCCATGGCTTCTTGGATATGTGATTCAGGTGGCTAAGACATATACAATAGGAATTGGTTTATATCCTTGTATAATAGAACTTTCTAATGCAATGGATGAAAAACATGGAGCTATTGGACATGCATATGGTACAACAATTGGTTGCCTCATCATTGTGGTTGGCTGGATCTAGTTGCTCTCCAATATTCCAACAAAGAAACATGACCATAGTACATATACCTTATATATATATATATATATATATATATATATATATATATATATATATATATATATATATGTCCTGCTTAGACATATATATATATATATATATATATATATATATATATATATATATATATATATATATATATATATATATATATATATATATATATATATATATATATATATATATATATATATATATGTCCTGCTTAGACATGGAGATAACACATATTTGTAGTCTATTGAAAGTGTAGAGGGGTTTTTTGAATCTGTTGAAATCCTTGACTGAAATGGAATATGGTTCCAATTGAGTTGAAATAGATGAGATAAAAATAATGGTGGCAGTATATCTCTTAGGATGAGTTAAAATAAAGGAAAGAATATAACTTGATATGGAAACAATGCTAATGTTGTTAAATGAAAAAGGCTACTTCAGGAGGTTTGAACCCTGGATGTGATAATAACAAGGATTGCATGAAAGAGTTGAGTCATTATGGGAATTATTTACCATATGGGTTTGGTAAATTCTTTTAGGATTTTTGAATACTCTCCCATTTAAATAGTGGCAATTGATTATGTAAAATATTATTGTTTCTTTGAGCATCATTCTAAATGGAAACTCATAAATGGTTTGGTTGAAGTTAAGACAAGGATCTTATTTTGTCCATTCGGGTTTGAGGTTTTTTTTGACTATCTACAATAATTTATGACACCATGTGGAAAATAATATGGTTTAATGTATTTTGGGTTTGCATATTGTATATTTTGTTGGTGATTTTGAAAGTGTCCAAAAGAGGGTCTTAGCAGGAGATCTAAGAATTGAATGAGAGGGATAAGGAATACCAAGCATGAATATTTGATAAAAGATTGAACTCGATTTTACAAATACACTAAATTTTTTTTTGAATGAGATTAAGCAAGCATGATCATGTATTGGACCATGCAGGTGGCCCGTATACCACATTTATCTGAAGCATTATGTATATTTTCATGTGAGATAGTTATGGACTTGGATGAGAGCAAAAAAATGTGTTCCATTATTTGATAGCTAGTGAGTAGAAGATAGGTTATCTTGTTTTAAGAATTGAGAATTTATGGTAAGATATAAGAATGAGCAGGTATTGTTGAATCAAGAATTTTGTTATAATGGAACATTGAACAAGGTAAAAAATATTCAGTAGTAGTTTGAATAGATTGATCTAGGGGGAAGGAATAAATTCTTGGTTGATCATAGAATAGAGAAATTATTTTAAGATATTTCATAACAAACTATATAATATTGTCTTTATAAATGGAAATTAAATAAATATGTTAAAGATTGATATCAATTGAGACACACCTAAGTTAATTTAACTGTGGTTATCGTTTGCTTGTGGCCAATTATTTTAGACTTTGGTTTCTCCCAAGACTTTTTATAGATCAATATATTATTCAGGGTGTAAATTTTCCACCCATTTTTTGGTAAGACTAGTGTTGTACTATTTGTTTTTCTTTTAAATTAATAGAAAAGTGTTTTTCAATCAAAGAAATAAGCATACCTTATAAAATTAGTTGTGTATTTATAAAATATCAGAGATGTCGATATCTATCTTAGATTAAGACAATCTTATGTGTGGATCTGAGTGATAGACAAATCTCTGATGCAAAATTTGGTCAATTTGATCAAGCATGCACAATTAGCTATAATCTTCTCAAAATTCACAAAATCATCAAAAGAAAAGAAATTAGAAGCAATCAACATGTGATTAGAAAATTCTTACTGTCATTTTTCTTGTTTGAATTTTCTCTCCAAGATTTTTTATGTTGCTCCAAGATGAATTGATCAATGGATGTTAGATTGCAAGAGGATATGGCTTCAAGTCTTTGGATGCCTAGTGATTGGTGGATAGGGGGTAGTTAGGATTTTTGAATTTAAAATTGGAAAGTGGGCATGGGATAGGATTCTTAGGTTAATAGGATATCAATAGCATGGGTAATGGAGAAATTAATATTATGTTAGATATGTAAAGGTTAGGATGGTAAAATAAATATGAAAGGGGGGACAAGATTATTAACTAAGAAAATGTTAATTAGTGGATTGTTAGATAAAATTAGATGGGATAAATGGTGAGATTATATGAATGAGTAGGGAAAAAAATTTAGAATGCATACAATAGATAAATGGATAAGAGAGTCATCACAATATCCATGTGAGTTCACTAATTTAGTCAATTCAAATTAACATTAATAAATAGGTACATAAACAATGGATAGTATATCCCTATCAATTATCAGGTACAAATCTCACCTTTTTATAATCAATTTGAAGAGTTCAATTGAACTCTTAATGGGTCAAAATGACTAACTGACGTTATCATAATAGGATAGGAATAAATGAATACTATTAATATTAATAGTAAAATTTATTCTACATGAATTCATTTTGTTACTACATATATACTGAATATGTACTAGACTCATACATTCATCATGAAATGATCAAATTCCCTTTTAGTGGTAGAGTAACACCATGGTAAGGCATAAGTCATTGGTTCAAACCCAATAAAGGGATCCTGTAGTGATTACTACAAAGCTCGGTATTCATTTTTCACATGATGATTTTTAATCAAGGTAAAGAAAACTATGAAAAATAACTAATAAATATTTTTCATGATTATTTTTAGGTTCAACATTTATTATGATCAAAATAGAACACCTAATATGATTGAGAAAAACTAGCATGCTATCTAGATTATTAGATATAATATTTTTTTTCCATCTTGCTACTGTAGGATGAGACATAGTATGAGATTAGACATAAGATATTTCATTTTCATAATTTTGAGGCATTATAATTAAAAATATGAGTATGTAATTTAAATTGTTGGTGTTAAGCCACACTTGGACCAAAGATGGACTGGTCCAAGAGGGGCCAGTAGCTTAGTGGTAGAGCACTCTAGCAGCATATGGATGGTCCTAGGTTTGAGTCCTAGCTAGTCCATGTCTCAACATGGTATCAGAGCCAGGCCCAGGCTAAGAGCCCCAAGCACACAAGAGGTGTGGCTTAAGGTGGGGGGTGTTGGTGTTAAGCCACACTCAGACCAAAGATGG